>LUCG01072259.1:0-20127 GCA_001633085.1 Carthamus tinctorius | reverse complement strand
AGTGGTGGAGATCACTTCTCTACTTCGCATTTTTTTAGCACTTCTCATTTGAACCTTTCTCACATTCGAAAAATATATATAATCAACATATTTAATAACTCATTATACTTATAAAATTACAACAATCAACATGTTATTTTTATTTACATGAATATCTATATATAAAATAGAAACATGGATAGATAATATGGTGCCTGTTGAGAAAGCTTCATTTATAGTTTTATTTTTCTTATTTTTTTTAATTATGTCTAAATGAAAATTGTTATTAAATGAGAATACTTTTTATTTTCTTCATAGGTTTTGCATTTTTTTTAAATTATTAACTAATAACACTCTTATTCATTAATTATTTTTTTGTTTATGTTATTTATGAAAATTAAAGAGATAACTAAATAGAAAGTGAACAAAACATGGTCTCTTCAAAATAAATTATCGTCATCGTGCAACGCACGGGCACGCCACTAGTATATTTAAAAGAGAAAACCATGGTTGTGAAAACCGGACGGGACCGGCCGGTTTGACCGGTTCAACCGGGAACCGGCAGGGAAACTGGTTCAATATAACCGATCAAACCGCTGGACATTGGACCAGTGAGAACCGTTTGAACCGGAAGGTTGAACCGTAAACCGGACCGTTTTGAACCGCTTTGAACCGTTTTTTTTCCTTATTTTATCTACTTCCCAAATGCAAGGTTAGTATTTTCATAAACATAGTTATATGATGTACTTTTGATATATTCGTATGTTATATTTTTGTTTCATCTTTTTATATTTGGTATTCTAGCAAATGAAAATAATGATGAAGATGACATACTTCCTAAATATTGTATTTAAGTTTTTTTCTTTATGTTGGAAGTGTTTCCAAACATATCTACATTTTTTAAAAATAATTATGACGTCGCACGGTTCTTTAAAACGGTCTAACCGGTCTGACCGGTTGAACCAGTGAACCCATAAGACAACCGGTTTGACGAGCGGTCCGGTTTTCAAAACATTGGAGAAAACCTTACAACCGGCTAACCAAAACATAACATATAGATGTAATCATTTTATTAAGTAAAAAAAAAAGAAAAGGAAGCATGATCCCAGCAAAGCATCCTTTTCACCTGATCCGATCCATACTCATACTTTTTTTACGGTTACAGATTTGGAGCTTCTTTGCATATGGCGGACCCCACCACCCCCACCCTCCTCCTCCTCCTCCTATTCATTGATTTCATTCTCACACACACTTTCGTCCCCTTCCTTCTTTGCTTTTGCAATTTGCATGAAGAACTAACCACGCTTTCTTCTCCAATCATCCTTCTTCCATAAATTATCCTACAGGTGAACTTCAATTCAATTCTTCTTCTTCCACTTCAACCTAATTAATTAATAACCAATTTTTACTTGAATTCATCCTATCTTAGTTATATATATCATCTTCAAAACATCTTTCATTTGTTGCTAAATCAAAAAAATTTGGGTGTTTTTCACTTCATTCCTTCTCTGTGTTTATTTTACTTTCTAATTCAATTCTAGGTTCAACAGCCTACCAGTTTGATTGAAGTTGCTGATACTGATTTTGTTTTATTTGAATGTAGAATAATCATCAATTCGATTTGGGACTTATGTTAAATTCTTCACTTCTTTGTATTGCAGCTTGTCAAACTTCATACCGATTGATTTATTCCCTCTCGTTCTGTTCGTGAAGAAGTTCGTGCTTCGTATCTTCTAGGTATGCTGGAAGTTATCAACCTATAATTAAGTTGTTTGGATTAATAATTTCTTAGGTTCTCGATTCTGATTGTTTAAGAATGTTTGAGGGGTACCCATCGAGCATTTAGGGTGTTGATATTTGGCTACTCATTCCCTAGGTGGTAATACTTTTCTGGGCTACAATTCAAATCCCCTTTTCCCTTTGATGTTTAGTTCTAGTTGTTGGTTATTGTGATTCACTACTGGCCGTTGATCTTCTGGCTTATTGAATCCTTGGTGTTTTCTCCAACATCTTTGGCCCTTGTCATGATTAATCAAGCTATCATTTTAGTTTTGAGAACCACAGTCCACCAGAGCTTTATATCTGAATACAAATACAGGACCTATAGCAGCTGTCAGCTCATCCTGCACTGTTTTTTTCAGCCTAGTGGCATCTGTATCAACCATCCCAATTCATTATTCTAGGAAAATCAATCTGAATGATGAATACACAAAAGAGATAGAGGCAAGGTAACAGCATGGGAAGTGAGCTTGAAGGCTATCAGTTTTAAGAAGATCTGTTTACATATTAAAAATAGGGTTAAGTACATGGGAGTGTATCGAACTTGTCACGTTTTATCATTGTATGTACCCAACTTTAAAACTTACCGATTAATGTACCGAACTTGCTAAAATTGCTATTTAATGTATTTCATGACAAGTTGGATACACTTTCGTGACAAGTTGGATACATTAAATGGTAGGTTTTGATAAAGTTGGATACATACAATGACAATTTTAACAGGTTCAGAACATTAATCGGTAAGTTCTAAAGTTGAGTACATACAATGATAAAACATGACAATTTCGATACACTCCCATGTACTTAACCCTTAAAAATAATACTTGTGTGGTCTAGGATAATGTTGAAGGACGTGGCTGTGACAGTGGAGGGATAAGGGTATGGTTGTGAGATGGTGGGAAAATGACTTGTGTTCCTTTTTGCATCGGTAGAGGCAGGTTCTTGTTGTAAATGGTTCATTGATAACTAGGCATTATTTTACGATGGAGGCTCTGAAGGACTATAACTTAAATAATTCTCACTGAACTTCTAGCAAGAGAGAAAGAGAGAGGGATTTATAAGTGAAACCTTTAGCTTCTTTTCTAATTTATTTTTTGTTTGAGCAGGTAGAGTAAGAGGTACAGGTATATCACTGAATGGAAGGGAATTGCAATGTAGTAAGAAAATTAATTGATGTTAGAAGGATGTTTTGATGATGCACATAAACATATTTAGTTAAGTGGTGCAGTATCTTAAGATGTAGGGGTGTTTCATATCTTCTTGTACCTAATTGTTATCTTTTCTTCACACTGTAAAGATAGAGCTTCTTATGATTATGCTTTCCTTGTGTTCATTAACTTGCATCTTATTAGTACATAGGTCAATCGCCCCTCTTGATTTCTACTTCACTGACAGTTTTTGATTGAGATGGTTGGTTTGCATTTTAATTATAAATGTTGGAATTTAAACAACTATCCCGTGTCAGACTGTGTTCCTAAAATTCTTTTGTTTTGACTTCCAGGAAGAATTCCATGTGTGGTTAGAAATCGAGAAAACTGCCCAAGAGCATAGACAAGTGTGGGCGGATGGGTGCTACAACCTCAAAAGTGGAAGAAGATAAGGCTCTGCAGCTATGCCGTGAGCGGAAAAAGTTTGTTGGGCGAGCTCTTGATGGTAGATGTTCACTTGCAGCCACCCATTTTACTTATATAGAGTCTCTATCAATTATCGGAAATGCGTTAAGGAGGTTTGTTGAACCTGAAGCTCCAATGGAATCCTCCTTGTACACTGCCAATGGTGCAACACCAGAGCCACCCAGATTTATCGAGAAATCGCTTTCACAGTTCTCTTTCTCCTCAAGCATGTCGCAACATGTGGGTGCAGCTGGAAACAGATCTCCATCTCCTTCTCCGCCATCCTCCAGTCGGTACCATGCAAATCATATGAAGATAAGAGGGTCATTTTCAAGAAAAGTTGTAGAGAGGCCATCTGTGCCAGTCATGGGCTCTATAACTTCTTCAAGTACCCCAATCAACAACACTCCTGACCCTACAGATGAACCTGAAACCCCATTTCACGATCCTCCCGTGCTTCCTGAAACTCCACCTTGGGACTATTTTGGTCTGGCCCATCCAATTGACAATGATTTTTCTTCACAAGAAGTTAGGGAATTGAATCAAGGGTTGGAAAATTATGCTGACATGCAAAGGCCGAGGGAAGATGAAGGGATTCCTGAAATGGAAGACAAAGAAGAAAAAGGTTCATCCCAAGGCAGTGGAGAGGCTCAAGAATCAGAAGACGAGTTCGATGAGCCATCTACGGATGGGTTGGTTCGAAGTTTTGCAAATGTTATTAGGTCAGTGGATGATGTGAGTGGGACTGCTCTACCTTCCATGGCTTCTGCAGAAAGCATGACATCAGAAACTGAAATTTTGAAGGGGGACAAGGGCAATTCTCCTCAACTGTCACCACTAAAGCGAGGAGCTTCTGGTGTTAGCAATGCTGCAACTCCTCAAGATGAAAAGATTCAAGTAGTAAAAGAAGGTTCTGAAAATAAGGCTGTACCTAAAGATTTTATTTCAAGCATTAGAGATATCGAACACCTCTTCATTAGAGCTTCTGAGTGTGGAAGAGAAGTTCCACGAATGCTTGAAGCCAACAAACTCCACTTTCGTCCAATTTTCCCGGGGAAAGAACGTACTCTCTCTCTCTCTCTCTCTCTCTCTCCCTTGAATAAATATATTACATATTAAAAGCTCTCCCAAAATGTTTTTTTGTTCTCTTATTCCAGTATTATTAGCATCAAATTTAATTTAGAAATGGAGCAGTTTGAGACTTTGAGTTCAAATTCTACAGGATTTGAATAAAATTGTGAGCTTATATTCAGCCAGAATTCTGTTATGTGGCAGGTGGGTCATTCACTTCAAAATTTTTAAAAGCATGTCTTGCTTGTGGGGATGATCCAAGCCAAGTACAGGAAGGTAGGTCTCCCTGTTGTAAGTAGCGTAAATCAGCATGCTTGATTAGTTATATTGAGAATTTGGTTTCTACTAAATATGGGGTTGCATACATTCTCTCTCACCCAGACCCTACTTTTGAGTGGGATATAATGGGTCTGTGTGGTTTATGCTGCTGCTGTTTGAAGATGCATTTATATACTTCTGTTCATGTGTCCAATAAAAGATAATGTGAATGTGGAAATGACTATATATAATTGTTGATTTTTAAGTGTATTTTAGCTTTCTGTATGTATGTTGTTGGATATCTTTATAAAACGTCCCAAGCCAGAGGTCTAGCTGCGTCATGTCACACTTACGACCATGGCTATATGACATTAACGACCATCCAATCATATTATTCCTGCATTGCACAATTGTTTGTTAGAGTCCAATCATGCTTGTTTCCTCTCTGAAAATGATATAGGATGGTATAACTTGGAGATATGTCATTGATAAATATAGGAAAAGATAAATGAAAACTGCTAGCATTTTACTAGATTGCTTCAGTTTAGAGGGTAATAGATAATTAGGGTTAAAAGAAGATGTTATGATCAAGAGAAATTTCTTTGAATATATATAGTAGATAAGGTAGGTGGCGCCAAATGAATTTATTGGAACCAAAACACTATTGATATCCCTTGTCAAGTTGTATAGACGTCTGTCATACCAACTTGCTAAAAGTAAAATCAATTTGTAAAGGCATCATGAAGACATCAATACGACAATCCTTGATCTAGACATGCATATGATATAGATGGACGTACGTTGTATAGTAGTTCCAATACCATGGTTATAGTACCAAATGGCAATCAAGATACATGTTTTCGCTTTTGCAGGATACCTTGTTCTTTGTTGTGAGTAGTTGATAAGGTCTCACTGTATTCACATATAGTGTCTAGAAGTAGGAGGCATCTGGTAACTTTTGTTTCAAAACTTACGTGAGCTATTTTCCATGATAGTATTTCAATTCAACTAGCTTCTTAGGTGATAGGACCATGGCATGCTTTCCCAGTTGACATGACTCACAAGGCACAAGAAAACTTCAAAACAAATGAACGTGGTTTGAATTTCTAATTGTTAAAGAAAGATCTCTTGATTAGCCATGGTCATCACAATCCACAAATACTATACTACCATCACTGAGGTATGTCTCTCTTAGTTGCCAACCAATGTACTCCTCTAGGCTCATATCAAGTTCCAGTAGTCTGTTCATCGACGATTCTTAAAAACCTAAATGATCCAGAAAGAATGTTATAAACATATTATCTTCTTATTTATTAGACTAGAATGTTATAAAACATATTATCTTCTTATTTATTTGTCTAGCAGATGTGTGATTTTTGGGATATGCTAGAGGATTTAAATTAGAGGAAAAACGGAGTTATATAGAGAAAGGAAAGCTCCTTGTTGGAATGCCGTTGGGAGGAAACAGTAAATTGGTCATATGAAGCAACTTGAGAGTAAGGACGGTTAAACCTGAAGCTAACGATTAGGTTTTCACTAAGATTTGGACAGTTTCTACTTTAGTGTTCCACTCGTAGTATTTGTACTCACTCTTTGTACCTGAAATCTATGAATGATGTGAACCAACATTGTTGCTGTTGCCTCCTCTCCGACCATTGGCTACAGAAGCTAACTGCCTTTTTCTTCAAGCTGGATGGTTTCACGTTAGGTGGAAACTTTTTACAAATGAGGTGATACTCTAGATAACAAAGTGGAAGGATTGAGTAGTACTAAACAATAACCAACATACGTGGATGAAAGACCTCCAATAACGGAGAGGATTGCAGTTTGTCATGCATTCCTATGGTTTCATGATTGTGTGGAAACAACTTTTCTAGCTCATTGTTTTTCTTCTTGAAGTGTGAAATACTGATAGAACTCGAAAGGGACAACGATTGGATTGATTAATAAAGAAAAATGGCAGAAATGAGCATAAGCTCTACAAGGCAAAAATGGAAAATTAACCAGAGATGACACTCCTCCAGAGAATACTCTTCTAGCTTGAAAGCTACGTAAGGAAAAATAACTGAATGCCCTCCCCCTTTCCAACGCACATGCTTTATTTCCCCTTTCCAACCGTTTTCTCTCTCCTGGAATAAATTTTCCAAATGGTGGGCTTGTTACACTCTTGAGTAATGATGGGCTGTGATTGGGCCCCCACGAAATCATTCCCATCATTACCTTCTTCATGAACTGCAGCCTTGTCCTCAAGGCTGAAATAAGGGAATTGGCTGCATAACATATCATCATCAACCCAAGTTACGTCATCTTGAGACTTCCCCTTCCATTTAATCAAACGTTGGCGGACTGACTTCCCTTCGACCACAACGTCACGGACCGCAATCCACTCCTCGGGTTCATCCCTGGTAGACTCCTCAATCTCCAAACCCTCTGGTAAAGAGGATTCAACACGATACTCCCCTACAGCTCGTTTAAGTTGAGAAATGTGGAAAATTGGATGAATCTTTGTAGATGCCGGTAATTGTAACTTATAGGAGACTTGCCCAATCCGTCCGATCACCAGGAATGGTCCATAGTACCTTGGTGCTAGCTTCGGGTTGATTCGCCTCGCCACACGTTGTTGACGATGGGGACGAAGTTTCAGAAATACCCATTCCCCAACCTGAAATTCCAAATCTTTACGTTTCTTGTCTGCATACTTCTTCATCTGCTGTTGGGCACGAACTAAGCAATGCTTTAATTGCACTAAGGCTTCATCATGATCCACCAAATCTGCTGCCACTTGCTCCACCCTGGTTTCACCAAGCATATAACGAACTAAAACAGGTGGTTGCGCCCGTAAACAATCTGGAATGGCGTGATACAGGTCGAACTATGGAAAGTGGTATTGTACCACAACTCAGCCCAAGGAAGCCATTGAAACCATCCCTTGGGTTGTTCTGCTGCGAAGCAGCGCAAGTAAGTTTCCAAGCACCGATTTACTACTTCAGATTGACCATCCGTCTCCGGATGATATGCGGAGCTCATTTTCAACGCAGTCCCTTGTAAGCGAAACAACTCTTGCCAAAATAAACTGACAAACAGCGGGTTACGATCACTCACAATAGATCGGGGAATTCCATGTAAGCGAACTATCTCTTTAACAAACACTTCCGGTACCTTCCTGGCGGTGTAGGGATTTTGAGCAGGATGAAATGGGCATACTTGGACAGCCGGTCTACCACCACAAAAATCGCCTCAAACCCGTTTGATTTTGGCAATCCGGTGATGAAGTCCATCGAGATATCTTCCCACACTAACTCTGGAATGAGAAGAGGTTGTAGTAAACCCATTGGAGAAGAAGCTAAGTACTTTTGGCATTGACATGTATCGCACCCTTTAACAAAGTCTTGGATGGTATTTTTCATCCCAATCCAATAAACATTCGATGCTATACGCTTATACGTGCGTAAAAAGCCCGAGTGCCCTCCTACTAATGATGAATGAAACTCCAACAACATATCCTTAATAAGCGGTGAATCAGATGCCAAAACTAACCTTCCTTTATGAAGTAACACACCGTTTCGAAGAGTAAAACCCGGTCGAGCTTGGGGGTCACGTTGCAAGTCTGAAAGCACTCCTTGTAACTCCCGGTTCTTGCCGATTCATCTTGAATTTGTTGCAGTTGTGACCAAACCGGAAACGATGTTACTACCGCTAATTCAGCCTCATTGTAAACTCGCGACAAAGCATCTGCAACGGAATTTTCCCTGCCCGATTTATAAACCACATTAAAATGGTAGCCAAGCAACTTCGCCATCCAATTCTGTTGATCTGCGGACGCCACACGCTGTTGGAGCAGATGACGAAGACTCTTTTGATCCGTATACACCGTAAATTCCCTGCCAAGCAAATACGGACGCTAGTGTTGGATGGCCAGCACCAATGCCATGAGCTCCTTCACATAGGTTGACTTACTAAGGTTATTAGTAGACAATGCCTTGCTGAAGTAGGCAATCGGCCGCCGATTTTGCATCAATACAGCCCCGAGTCCTCTTCCCGATGCGTCACATTCCACTTCAAACGGTAGAGCAAAGTTGGGGAGCTTTAATAACGGCGGGCTCGTCATAACGTGCTTCATTTGCTCAAAAGCCGCTGCTGCTTCGAGACCCCAAACAAACCGATCTTTTTTTGTCAATTCGGTTAACGGTTTGGCCAATTTACCATACCCTGCAATAAATTTGCAATAGTAACCCGTTAGCCCCAAAAATCCTCGAACTCCTTTCACATTCTTGGGCATCGGCCATTCGATAACGCTCCGAATCTTCGCGGGGTCTACCGACACGCCCAAATTCGAGATGACATGGCCCAACTATTCAACTTTTTGCATGGCGAAAACACACTTTTTTTGGTTGGCCACAAATTGGTTATGACGCAGAATGTCGAGCACCACCTTCAGATGATCCATATGGTCTCTCCAACCTCTACTATAGACCAAGATATCATAAAAAAAAACTAATACAAACCGTCTAAGGTGCAGTCGAAAAATTTGGTTCATTGTAGACTGAAAAGTTGCAGGAGCGATCATTAGTCCAAAAGGCATTACTAAAAACTCGTAATGAACCTCATGTGTTCGGAAAGCTGTCTTTCCGACGTCTGCCTCCTTAACCCTTATCTGGTGATACCCAGATTTCAAATCCAGCTTAGAAAAATATCTCGCCCCATGGAGTTCATCTAGCAGCTCTTCTACAACGGAAATAGGGTACTTGTCTAGTACGGTTGCCTTATTTAACTCCCTATAATCAACGCACATCCGCCATGTTCCATCTTTCTTTTTTACCAAGATCATGGGGCTTGAGAATGCACTTGAACTATGCTGAATGATGCCTTGTTGCAGCATCTCCTTAACTTGCTTTTCAATTTCATTTTTATGATGGTGCGGGTACCGATATGGCCGAACGCTAATCGGTCCACTCACTCCACACAGCTCAATTTGATGCTCCGTGTCCCTTTTGGGAGGTAACCGCGATGCTTCTTGAAAAATTGATTCATACAGCTTCAAAATAGCCTCCAATTCTTTCTTCTGTTGCTCGGTTAACTGTGCTATTTCAACTGCCCCTTTTTGGTTGTTTTTGTCGAACAAAGTGCTGAAAAATGATGCTGTTACCAGGTTATCCCTGCTACCAGCGTGGTCCCTTTTCCCCTCCATCACAACTTTCAATACAATCTCCTTCCCTCCATGGTAGAAACTAATCAGCTTTTCCACCCAATCAAAAGTAACCTTCCCCTGTTGCTTCAACCAAGAAACTCCTAAAATCATATCTAATTGTCCCATCTCCAGTATGAACACATCCACGACAGTCTCAAAATTATCCAGCGTGAGTTCTACCCCAGTACACTCACCTTGCGTCATGACACGGTGACCATCTCCCAATTGAACTCCTAATCGGCGGTTAGATGCTATCAGCAAATCGAGGGCTGTGGCGACATAAGGAGATATGAAGCTATGACTAGCTCCACTATCCACCAATACTTCGACCAGTACCCCTTTCACCAACCCTTTGATTCGGAGTGTGTTCGACGTTTGAACATCGAACTGTTCCGCCCAAGCAAATAGACCAATCGAATTGCATTCCAACACTACCTCCCCTTCTCCTTCTTTAACTTCCATTGCAATCACCTCCCCTGTGTCGTCTGCTCGTTCGTCGTCTCCCAAAATCAATAATCGTAACTGATGCTCAGTACATTGGTGAAGCGGATGGTACTTTTCGCCACATCGGAAACACAAGCCCCTAGCCTTGCGATCCATCAACTCAGCATATGGGAGGTGCTTGACCCCTCGATTTTTCTCATTTTCCCTTTTTTCGCCGGCCACCGCTCTCAACGGTGGTATCAACTGGGGCGCCGCCGTCTGTTTTGGGGAAATTATTTTATTTGGATTTCCCATACCACTACTCGACCCAAGCCCAATACTCCGCCGGCCCATATTAGGATCCGGTCCAGATCCATATGACCCCTTAACGGTCACCCCACCTCCGCTGTTACGACTTACAACCACCGGGCCACTATCGGAAATTCACATTGCGCGAACTAGCAGCGCCGTGCAGCTTCGATTCCACATCTCGCGCCAATTTCATCGCCTAAACTCGATTCATAGGGTTGAATGTTCGAACCCTTAATCGAATTTCGGGACCAAGTCCCCCCAAAAAGTAGCCCAAATATTGTTCCTCGGGAAGTCGACTTACCTGAGAGGAGATGTATTCGAAATCTGTAATGAACTCATCCACATACCCCGTTTGATTTAGATCTTTCAATTCCTCAAAGGGGTTATCGCTTTGCCTACCTCCATACCGTTCAATCAACGCCTGTTTAAACCTCTCCCACGTGAGGTTTTCTGTTGTTGCCCACAGAAGATTGAACCAATGGATAGTAGCTCCTTCCATACTCAGTTTAGCTAACTTGGCCTTAATGTTCGCTGGCGTACCTTGAACTTCGAAATAGACCTCCGCACGAGTGATCCATCCCATCGGATCGTCCCCATCAAACATCGGCAGCTCCACCTTCTTCACCGCCATTCGAAACTCATTTAGCCGATCATCACCTCTGATAACAGGAGGAGGTTCTTGTTGCCGGTCTAACAATTTAGCCAGATCTGCAAACATCGTTTCCCGGAATTCCGTCAAGGACTTTTGCAGGTTTCCCTCTATCGTAATCACCGCTTCTTCGAGAGCTTCAACCCGATCCCCTTGTTATTACTAGAACTGGCATTGTTTGGCTTCGGTTCCATTTTCAGTACGCTAGCTCCTTCTCGAAATTGATCCGGTAGGTTGGACCAAAAATTGATAGAACTCAAAAGGGACAACGATTGGATTGATTAATAAAGAAAAATGGTAGAAATTAGCATAAGCTCTACAAGGCAAAAATGGAAAATTAACCAGAGATGACACTCCTCCAGAGAATACTCTTCTAGCTTGAAAGCTACGTAAGGAAAAATAACTGAATGCCCTCCCCCTCTCCAACGCACATGCTTTATTTCCCCTTTCCAACCGTTTTCTCTCTCCTGGAATAAACTCTCCAAATGGTGGGCTTGTTACACTCTTGAGTAATGATGGGCTGTGATTGGGCCCCCACAAAATCATTCCCATCAAATACACTCTTAGAGCTGTTGTGTGGATAATCCTGCAGATACATATGTAACTCTTGGAATATGATGCATGCATTTGCTCCTCGAGATTTATAATTTTCATGGAGGCGGATAGTATGTCAAGCTCCATAGGATTCTAAATGCTATATAAATGTCATTTTTATAATCATCAACAGTCAACACCATTGCTTATGGGCTTCAAGGGGTTATTAGTTTGATGATGATGTTCTTTTACATTTTTGAGGCTTGTACCCACAAACTTAGACCGCTGAACTCAATTGCGTCATTAGGTTAAACTAGAATCTTGAGCAAAATTGAAAATTAATTGGCAACAAATTGATGGTTCCTTCACGTGTTGTTGTTTATTTGTCATGAATCTACTTAAAACATTTGGAAAAAATGCAGAGTCAGACAGATCCAAAACAACAATTAGCTTGAAGAATCTAGAGATGGAAAATAGGATGATTCTTTTCACATCTTGTTTATTTTGGCATGGTTAGTAATAAATATTTAGAGACATAGACTAGTTCAATGCCTTCTTATTTTATTTGTCGTGGTTCCAGAGCAAGTGCTGAATTGGAGTAGATTCGAAACAAAAACAACAACCAAGTAAAGAAAGTCTATTGACGAACTGTTGGTTCAAACTTGGGCCATATCTCTCATATAATAGGTCAGAATCTTGCAAATCAGATAAAAATATCGATGAGTCAGCTTCTCATGATGGCGTCAAAATCTCAAGACAAGATCAAATGATGCATATTCATCATATTGATAGAGAAATTAAAAGACTACACTCTCTGGATAGCTTTCAATTGATTCTCTGGCTTTCGAGAGACCATGTCTTTCCTAAAGGGTCTCACCTAATTGGCTTCAAAAACAGGAAGTCCTTCCCTCTAACCCCGCTCCCTATTTATACTGCCCCTGCTATTGACTTATTAACCGTAGTTATAAACTTGTTAATCCCAAGGTATAACAATAACCGCCCCCATACTTCTTCAACTTGTCCTCAAGGTTGAAAGAAAAAGAACTGATACACTACTTCAATTAAGAACAGGATACTTGCAACTATTTTTCCAAGGAGTCTATCAAATTTATCTTTGCACCAGCCGTGAAGTCTCTGACCAGTGACCTGTTGAATTTTTTGCCCATGTCTGGAATCCCTGGCCTCACATTGGTCAATTAAGTTCATAATCATCTTCATCCATGGTGGAGACAGTGCAAACCTGTATGTGGTGGCTGGAAATGGTGGTGTGTGGTGCAGGTTTGCTGTTATTGACAGCGTTCTGTAGTTGGGGATAGGGTTTGGTTATCAAAGCATTTGCTCTAATCCCATTTGATAATTAGGGATCACAGTAAATGGAAATAAATATACCATGCAAATTTGTTGGCATGTACATAGGCTATAGTACTACCACCATGGAAGAAGAAGTTCTTAAGCCATTTATTTGGATGTTCACTTGAGATTCTCTTATCATCTCTTCTAGAAAACAAATGACCGACACATGCTTTTGTGCTAAACAATATTATTCTTGATAAAGTAACATTTTGACCTTTTCCGTAGTTTCTCTATTTGTTTGGACTTAACGTATGGAATATATTTTACATAGAATGTGTGAACTATCTTATATGCTTCTATCTTTTAAAGCACAAACGTATATGCTCCGGATGACAGAGATGCATATCCTCAGCCTAGCCTTGTGTGCATAATATCACTTGATTAGCTGCTCAAACTGTTCTTATGTTTTTCAGTTTCATCAAGTAACTGATTTATTCTTCTTTGTCCCCCTTAGAACCTGCTCAAAATGACACCAAGTACTTAACATGGCATCGAGCAACATCATCTCGTGCTTCATCCTTCAGGCATGATCCCACTGCCAACAATAATGAAAATCCCGAGGAGCTTGCCAGTAGCCTTTTTGATAATTTCTGCATGAACGCAGGAAGCCATGCTTCAACCTTGGATAGGCTGTATGCATGGGAGAAGAAGCTGTATGATGAAGTTAAGGTATTGCATGGTGATGATATCATTAATTTTTGTTTTTCAAATAAGTTCCTTATTATGGAAAGTGCATATACTGATATACATAGAATGATTGATATAATCGAAGGTGTACCAGAAAGAGCAATATATGTCATTTGTTTTCCAAAGGTTAACTCCTATATCCTTAATCCTTGAACTTATAGTTAAATTTGTAACCCCCCTTTAATATCTTTTAAATTTATAGTTATTTGGTCATCTCTGTTACACATCCTTATACCAAGAATATATGTTTGATGTTTAATTTGGTTCCAACTTTTGCATGTTATATGCGAATTGATGACCTGAAAAAAATGACACTTTATGCCCGGGGGAGGGGGGGGGTAGGATGTGACAGGCAAGAGCAGATATTCTATTTCAATACTTGACAATGGCTGTAGTTATAATGTAAACATCATCTTAATTGCACTTGGGCATTAGAAAATTGCAAATACAACCGTTAATGCTCATGTTCAGTGCAATTATAAATTAACTTAGGCTGTGATCTGATTGTTCTTTTAAGATAGGGATGATGAAAGATAAGATGAAATCAAATTCAAACCAAAGGGTCATTGACCCAGCGGTACCCAGGTTAACGGTAGAGCCCAACCTCATTGGAGGTCAAGGGTTTAAACCTCACCAAAAGTGAGGAATCTGCATGAGTATTTGCCAAATATAAGTATTATATACTTAAAAAGTCAAATTCAAGTTGAGGAGGGAAGTCTGGTTTACTGTCAAGGGAGAGCTTGCTCCCAATTCGCATTCATTCAATTAACATAGGCTGTGATCCAATTGTTTTTTTTAATATAGGGATGATGAAAGATAAAAAGAAATCAGATTGAAGTTGAGGAGGAAAGTCTAGTTCAAACGAAAAGGAAGTATTTGCGCTCATTAATTCAAAATAGACTGTGAATGGATTGTTCTTTAAGATAAGGATAAATAAAGATCAAAAGAAACCAAATGCAAGTTGAGAGGAAAGTCCTAGTTCAATCGAAAAGGAAGTATTTGCGTTTATATAAATTAACATAGATTTTGATTTGGATTTTCATTATAGATGGGGATAATGAATTATAAAAAACAAATCAAATTTAAGTTTTGGAGGTACAAATTAAAAGAACGTATTTGCACTCATTAATTTGATTAACATAGGCTCTGATGTTATTGTTCATTTAAGATAGTGATGATGAAAGATAAAGAAGAAATCAAATCAAGCTGAGGAGGAAAGTCTTAGTTCAAATGAAATGGAGGTATTTACGCTCATTAATTGAATTACAAAATTCTTAGTTACTCGTTTTTTCCTGCAAAAGGAAAGACAAAGGTCTGGAATCAGTAGCATTTTTATTACCGATTTTGATCCCTTACCCATTAACTAGTAACTTTGATGTAACAAATATTAGATGATAGAAGGGATGAAATCATTTGATCACAATCTATCTACAAAAATCCAAAATTTCCATCTTGTAGCAGCTTTTACTTAATAGTGAGGAAGTTACCAAACAGTCTTATAAGGATTGCATGTAAAAAAAAACGTTCTTATTTGAACAAGCTCTAAGATATAGCCAAAAACAATTCTTTTACCAATTTTTAGTTTGAACAAATCCGAAGGTAGGTGGTGCATTCGTAAGGATGTCTACAATATGTTGTTTCGTGTTGACATACTCTAGTTCCACTCTTCGCTTGTCACCTCTTTTTTGAAGTAGATAATACTTATATACGAAAAATACTCGCACATACTTCACACCTTTGGTGACACATGAACCCATGACCTCTCGGAAGATTTGGTCACCGGGTAACGCTGGGTCAATTGCCCTTTGGTAACCTGTCACCTACTTAGGGGGTGTTTGGGAGTGCTTATCTCCTTATCTCCTTCTTGGAGAAGTCAAAATTTTTTGGCTTCCTAAAATTCTCTTTATTAGCTTCTCCACAAAGGAGATAAGCACTCCCAAACACTTTGAAAACTCCTTATGACTTCTCCAAGGAGATAAGTCATAAGCACCTAGAAATAAGCACTCCCAAACACCCCCTTAGTGATGAAATGTTAATGTTCAGTTCTATCATGATAAACTGGATTTATAGCAATGTCAATAGTAGGCTGATTGTTGCACATCACCATATTAGAAGGGGAAAATGTTGATTGAGCTCATTACTACTCGTTTGATTCATATTACTTCATAAATTTGTTGCACCAATGCTTTTACTCAGCTTCAACACTCTTGATTGTTTCTTGCTTCTCCAAGTGACCAAGTTTTGCCACACAAAGCAAAAATACCAAAAGTTGACATATAGTCGTTTCTATCTACAACCCCTCTGCATCTGAATAGATCTCCACATTTCAATTTTTCAGATTCCCAAACAATAGTCTTTTTTCTTCTGTAATCTTCAGGTACCATAGAATCCGGTATACTGTCTCCATGTGTTCCCTAGTTGAGTTGTGTGGCTAACAACACTCACTATGCATCGAATGTGTGGTCTTGGGTGAGCAAGGTAGATAAGACGCCTAACTAGGCATTGAGATCCCATTGTATCAACTGGTATGCTTTTTGTTCTCAATTCTAATTTCTTGTGAGGATCCATTGGAGTATATCAGGTTTGCAGCCAAGCATTTTGGTTTCTTTTAGTAGATCAAGGATCTATTTCCTTTAAGAGATGATGACACATTTATATGACTTGACCACTTCCATGCCAAATTAACTTCTCAGATTCTCAAGAATTTTACTTCAATTTCCTATGCTAGATACTCCTTTAGATTCAATAGTCCATCCCCATTATTTCCAAGTCAATAATGCCATGTACGTAGACTATCAGAATGAAAGTTTTTGTTGACTGAGACCGTCACATAAATGTTGTATGATTTTCCAAACATTGGGTATAGTCAAGATTTGCAATAGACTTTGATACTCTAGTAAACTATGCTTTAGGGGACTACTTTAGTCCCTAGATGATTTTCTTAGTTGTTGAAGATTACAATCTTGATTCACTACCAATGATATATGTATCTTAATAGTGTTCAGTTTTGTAATTGGTGTGAAGGTTTCTTAGTAGTCTATTTTATATGACTAAGTAAATCCTCGGGCAACTAATCAGTCCTTGAACCTTTTCACACTGCCATTCAATTTATGGTTTTAGGTGAAAATCTGTTTTTGTTGCTGACTGGTGTCTTTCTAGGTGGCAGATTTGTAAGTGTGAATGTCATTTTTCTCGAGTGGTTCAATGTCATCTTGTACGATCTTATTCCATTCTTGCTTGTTGCAAGGTTTCATGAATTATTTTGGGAATTTGGGTAGAGTTAAGTAGAAATAAAATCTCTAACCTTAGGTGACAGGCCACCATAAGCGATACAGTTACCGATAGGGTGGCTGGTCCATCATCTCACTTCTTTCCTTAGGGAAATGTGCATATTCGGGTCATCCCTATCTTCTACTTGAGACTTTCTTAGCAAAATTTGAATTCAGGTAAATGTTTTGAACATGTGTTGAACTTGCTTTCAACTCAAACTCTTGTCTCTTTTTCCTCCTAGAATACAATATTGTGTTCTGTTAAGACGAAACTGGCATAGATCGAGATTTAGAGGGTTTTGGAGTGGATGGATGCGAGGGCTTTGAATCTGAAGTGTATGGTCATGTGAACTCTAGCTCAAGAGTGGAAGGATGTGAGGATTCTAGATGAGGAAGAGTAGATTGTGAGGAAGACTTAAGAAGTGTAGGTTCAGTTGATGTATCAAGTAATGTTTCTTGGAGGCTTCAAAACTAAGGTTCATTTTATTCTCCCCTAAAAACTTAAAAGAAGACCTAGAGAAGTAGGGTCTCTCAAAAAATGTAGCGCCCGTGGTGGTATGGCATTCGTTGGACGGAGAATAACACTTATACCCTTTTCGATTTGGAGAGTTGCTTACGGATAGACGTTTCTGAGCATAGCCTCAGGATCAAGCTTGCTATGACACTGACATATGCATAAATGTTGTACAACCGAATACTTTCAGTGGTAATTGATTCGATACCTCGGGCGTGACAAAAAAGAATGCTGAAAATTTTGATGTGGTGGTTGAAAGTTGAGAATGTTAGATGGCAAGCCATTAATCAAAAATACGGCCGTGAGAAGGGATTCTCTGCAGTAGTTTTTAGGAACATTAAAACAGAACATGAGACATTGTGTATACTGCAAGAAGATGTGTTTTTCTACGCTCAGTCAACTCCATTTTGTTGTGGAGTGTTAAGTGTCAACACAAGAACTAAGGTGAAGTGTCCTATAATCAAATAAATTATTTTCGAGACTATAAGTGAAGTATTCCTTAGCATTGTTGAATTTGAGTACTTCACTTTGGGGTAGAAAGGATGCGAGATGGAATTTCAGCAAATATTACTTGATCTCCAAATTTTGATTCATCAGGAATACCCAAGTAATCCATGAATGTTTTAAACCACCGGGTGCCATAAATATTTTTACTTTGTGAGGGACCCATGCATCATTGTCAATTAAAGAGAGTGGAGTATAGAAGAAAAATTGGATCAGCTGGTGTTTGCCATTTGACAGTTTCCATGATGAAAGGAGGCTGGGTTTATCCTTAAAGAATAACCATGGAAATAAGAAAAAAAGATAGGCAAACCAGGTTGACCTAATCGATGGTGTAATAACATGATCTCAATTCTCACTATCTTTATTGACACTGGAACTGAAAATGGATAAAGTACAGTTGACACTTTCAGATAGAACAGATTTTTCTTGACATGGAACCTTGTTAGAGGAGGAATCACATGTAAGAATGTAGAGTCCAAAGTCAAGTTCAGCACTGCTGATCATCTTTGCCTAGTTCAAGTCCTGAAAAATGCATAAAGTATGATAGAACTTTGTAATGCAAGTGGATATCACAAGACAATTTAGTAATAGACAGCAAGTTGCGCTCGAGAATTGGAACATGAAGAAAAAACTGGAGTTCCAGTTCATTGTTGGGTCGACTAGAACAACGGTAATATGAGAACATGGATTGTGGACACATTTTGATTTTGAGTAATCATTTGGCTTATCCCAACATACTCAATTTGTGATTCATTTTATTATTATTATTATTATTATTATTATTGCCTTTCAAGAAAAAGTATTTCTGCAGCAACCCTGGTAGCCAAACAACAATCCATTTTGCACACATGGACATCCAAAACACAAACCAAATGGGTGTTAGAGATGGAGGGTTTCTTGATCAATTCGACTGGATAAATCACTTGGATCGCGTATAATATATATACGCATTCCAAATACACTAATTCGACCCTCATTGCCTTGGTTATCACTTATCAAAAATCAAGTATATGGGATAATCCAAATGATTACTTGAAATTTAAACGCTGTAAAATCAAGATCTGTATCTCACCCAGATTCAATGTTTCATATCTTTCTATGAGAGATTGCCAGTTACGGGTTAGTTAGATCATTTATGGATAACTGCACAACAGTCACAGTAACTGCTTGTGGATAAGATAGAACACAGATTAGAAGGCAATTGAGAAGGTACTTCAGAATCAGAGAAACTTCAGAGTTTAGCATCCGAAAGATTTTCTGAACCAAGTTAAGAAGGGTTCTTGCCTTCTGAATTTTTCTTAGGATATTCAGAAACTCAGTTTTCACTAACACTGTTTTATACAAAAACCGTACAGGTCCCTGAACCACCTCCAGGGGCGCTGCCCCTTGGATCCTGCAAGGGGACATGACCCCCTTGACCCCTGCCTTATGGCGATTTAAGGTGATAGGAAACGATAGTGAGTGTACCCTCCACACCTCCTGCACGTTATGTCTGCTTTATACACCTAGTCGATCCCATGTAAATCACAACTACGCCAAGATGATTGATGATGCTAAAATCACCAACAGTGGGGTACTTTTGAAGTGTGTACTTGTAAACAATTCGAGCCACCAGTTACGTAGCTAAACAAAGCTGGGACAGTGTGCATAAACAACAGAAAGTAGGAAGATGGTAGTTGGCAGCAGAAGTAGAAACAGCTAGGCAATTCATGGTTAAATCAGTTAATTTTTGAACCTGGTAGAAAGAGACATACCAACAATTTAGGCTTCTGGAAAGATGAAGATAACATACAGAGGATTGAGGGTAGCAGCAACAGATGACGAAATTTAGGGTTCCAAAAAGATGACAAGAGGTAGAAGGATCGTCAGAATTTCGAGATGACTACGGCGAGAGAGGTTGCCAAGGACGGCATCGATGTGACTGTGATGGCCATAGTCACATAGTTCGCGGAACGCTTCGGTACGGGAACGAGGGTCGGGAACGCGATTCGCTA
>LUCG01072232.1:0-11972 GCA_001633085.1 Carthamus tinctorius | reverse complement strand
GCGTAATTTGTTAAAATTAAAACGTACATTTTTTAACATATTTCAGCCAATATACGATATATACTAAAACGTAAAATGAAATATAGAAAATTAAAATGTATGAAGTGAATAAAAATTATAAGTTCAGGGGGCTAAAATGTAATGTTTTTAAATACATAATCGTACTATATATAGTATATAATAAAATAACCACATCAAAATATATTCAATATTGGACTCATTTCGAACGTATCTACGATACGATTATAATGACATAAATTGTTACAATTAAAACGTATTTTTATAACATATTTCAGCCGATATACGATATATGACTAAAACATAAAATGAAATATAGAAAACTAAAAGGTATAAAGTGAATAATTATTATAAGTTTAAGGGCTAAAAATGTAATATTTGAAAATGCACTGTTCAATGAGCATTCCTGATAAATGTTATAATATATAATTATTTGTTTTTATTATTTAACATCATATTTCAGAGTAAACTTCCAAAATCAAGCAAAGGAAAACGAAAAAGACAAGGAATAAAAACATCAATAAGAACTATTCAGCAAAAATGGAATTTGATCATATCGAATCCTTACATAGACATCTTTGCGAAATTTTAAGAAAAATCCAGATATCAATGGTAGTTTCGTCATTTCAAGCTCCACAAACAGAACAAGCATTTCATCAAGAACCAGAGGTAAGAAGATGACCCATTAGAGAAATTTTAATCTGTTAGTTTTATTGAAGTTTTAGTTTTTACAATTTGGCCACTAGGGTTCTAAATGGAAGGTTAATCTCTTTCAACTCTGGCCACCTACTTTAAGATACATTTCGAAGTTAGTCCAAGTCTTACTAAAATGCTGTTATACATATGCATTATGCAGTCTCTCAACTTGTTAGACAAATTGCGAATAGCCACTATACTTTTCCAAATTACATTTATATTTTATGGAATGAGAACAAGACTTGACGCTACTAAAAAACTGTATATTACCGACGGCCGTTACCAACTTTTAAAAGCGGTTGGAAATTTCCGACTGCTTTCCAATGGTTTACCGACTGTTCTTTTTTATTTTGTTTCTTAAGAAGTCATCGGAAAACCGTCTAAAAACAGTCGGAAAATCGTCGGTAACCCATCAGAAAGCCGTTAGTAAATGAAACAGTCGGTAGAAGTCGTCGGAAAAACCGTCGGTAGCTTTTTGAACATAGAAAAATGTCCTTTCGAATAAACAAATGTGGCCATTGAGCTTATGCAAATTACGAATGAACATAAGCCAATGTCGAAAGGACATTTTTCTATGTTCAATTTAGTCTAGTAATATGTTTATATATCTTTATAATGCTTAATATCGATAAGCTAACACTCAACTATTTATAAATTGTTCAATCAAATTACCTCATATGATCTATGAATAATTATTGAGACGACCAACCTTTTTCTTTCACTAAGTTTTCCTTTTTCTCTTGTCCAAAATTGACTGCTTACTTTATCGATTTGTTCAACATTTCAATAAAAAGAATGTATTTAAAATGTAAAAGTTAGATAATCATGTCTATTTTTTCTTCTTCTTCTTATTTATTTCATTTCTATTGTTTTCAGACATCTTTTGACTCTTTAGCATGCTCTGATTGGTAGATAGTGGAGGATAGTTGGTAGAAAAGTTTATTGATGATGACAAACCTAATTTGATTGCTTTTGGTAGTAATAAGAGACCAATACCTCATTCATCCTCTACATCTAGTTTTATGGAATTATTAAGCGACCAACCCTCCTTCCATCCTCAGCAGTTCTAATTCGATGGCGAGTTCTCTTGGGGACGTCATGGCCTCTCCTGAGGCTAATGCTACCTGCTATGACATCTTTCTAAGCTTCAGAGGTGAAGATACTCGTCATTCTTTTACTGATCATCTCTATGATGCATTAGGGCGAGCAGGACTTCTCACTTTCAGGGATAATGATGAAATTGGCAGAGGTCTAGAACTAGGGCCAGAAATCAAGATGGCAATCAAAGCATCCAAGGCTTCAGTAGTTGTCTTGTCTGAGAACTATGCAACTTCTACATGGTGCCTTGAAGAGCTCCGGTTGATCCTCAAGCAGAGGAAGGAGTGCGATCATTTTGTTCTTCCGGTTTTTTATCATGTCGATCCCTCTGATATTAGGAAGCAAAATAAAACTTTCAAATTAGAAGTTGACGCATCTAAAAACTGGACATACGATAACGTGATCCGGTGGAAAAGAGCTCTAACAAAGGTTGCTGATTTAACAGGCTTTGTTCTTTCTGGGTATGTTTTTCTTTGTTCCTATTTATATTTCAGTGTTCACAGCAGTAGTACAGTTTAATTGATGCCATTGTGATATAATAATTTGATTATTACTAGTATTCATGTGATTGGGTGATTTTTGTGGATAAATGTCACAGTAATGTTGTTGCTTAGTAGGGGTCATGTGGCCAATGATGTTGATCATTTATGTCAAAGAGAATTTGGTAACAAAATAGACAAACATAACATAGTCAATATAATTTGGACAGCATATATGTGATTGCTTGTTACTCAAATATGTAACGAAAAGGATAGAAATACGAGAGTAAACTACAGTTTTGGTCCCTGAGGTTTACATCTGAAAATGGTCTTTAGACTTCAATAACTACAGGGAACGTCGTTTGGTTTATTTTTTGCTTTGAATATGGTTCCTCGTCGTTAACCCAGTTAAATATATCCGTTAACTCAAGGGTATTTTACGTCTTTTTATATTAGAAGGACAAGTTATACAACTTTTAAACCACACATGGACCACTTTATATTTACTTTAATTTATATTAATATTTTATACAACTTTTAAACCACATGGACCTTCACTATAGTTATGGAACTCTCAGGGACCAAAATTGTAGTTTACTTAAGATACAATGATGGTTGTGTGCATTAGCTGATTGCTTCTTGGTGGGATCATATACAAGTTTGACTCTTAACTGTGCTAAAAGATTTTTGAATTAAAAAAAGAACTATGGTAATGTTATGCCTTCACCAGTTGGCGATATGGGCCAATTGCTTGATTAATTCTGACAAATCTACTGTTATTTGGTTTAAGTTTATATTTAAAACTGCATTCACTTAAATTTCTTCTATACTGTTGTACTTTTCAAACCATCTAATAAAGTTTTAACACATATTAGATGTACTCTACATTTTCAATATTATTTTTTGAGCAAAATTTCATTGTATTTAGTTTCATCAAAGGATCCCAAAGTTTCGGACAGTAAACTTGATTTGTGTTGTTACAGGCCCGAAACAAAGTTTCTGAAGGAAATTGTTGATACCGTTTACAATGAACTAGATTGCAAAAAAGTTTATCTTCCACCTGATCTAGTAGGGATGGACACTCGATATAAGAAGATCATTTCCTGGTTACACCAACCCAATCTCGAATTTGTAGCAATTTGCGGCATGCGAGGAAGTGGCAAGACAACGTTGGCAAAGTACATTTACAATTTTAATTGGAAAAGGTTTGAAAACATGAGTTTTCTTGAAGACATTGGTAGTAGATGTAAAGGAGCCCATGGTTTTCTTGAGTTACAAGAACAACTTCTCAAAGATATTTCAGGGGGTAGGAAGAGAAAAATACCTAGTGTTTCTCATGGTACATGTAAGATTGAGGAGGCCTTACAAACGAAAAGGACACTAATTGTGCTTGATGGTATTGTAGAATACAGTGAGTTAGTTGCTTTACTTGGAACTGGGAAGATTAATCCACTAAGCAAGATTATAATAACCACGGAAAATACAGATAATTGGTTTAAGTTCTCATCTCACAAGTGTGAACAATATAAAATGGAGTTATTGAATGATGATGAATCATTAGAGCTTTTAAGTCATCATGCGTTTGGATCCAAAATCCCCGCGAAAGGTTTCATGGAGCTTGCAGCACAAGCAGTGAAGTATTGTGAAGGAAATCCACTGGGTCTTGTAGTGTTGGGCTCCGATTTATCCAATAGCAATACCATCTTACAGTGGAGAAGTCAATTGAATTTATTGGAGAATGATATTCATTCTCTAATCAAAGGTGTACTAATGCGGAGTTACATGTCATTGCCATTTGACTTTGAAAGAGAGTTGTTTTTGCATATTGCTTGTTTTTTTATAGGCAAAGACATGGATTATGTGGTAAAGATATTGGAGCCTGATTATTCTGCAGTATCTGGGATCAAAACCCTTATCAACAGATGCCTTCTTTCAGTTTCATCTAGTAATAAGTTGATGATGCATCGATTGCTCCAAGAGACAGGAAAATACATAGTCCGTAAAGAAGCAGTCAAGCTTCCTGAGAAACGTAGTAGAGTTTGGCTTAGCACTGACTCTTACAAGATATTGAGAAAAGGGAAGGTAGGATAATTCTTATGTTTATGTTTGAGCGTACTTAATTACTCTTTCACAACCTCCTTTTGCATGTAAGTTCTTATTTTTTGTAATCTTTATTTCCTTTCAGGGCTCAAAAACAATAGAAGGTCTTACACTTGACATGAAAAAGCTAAAGGAAAATGGGGTGGCATCCAAGGTAATACAAAAGAAGTAAAAGAATTTTGTATAGGTTTGAAAAGTTCACTTTTTAAAGGTTTATTGGGTTTAAGGCATGTGTTATTAAATGATATAGAGGAATGTGTAAAGAAATAAGAAATTGAAGCATCAATTAAAACGATTGTTTATTTTTGCAATGTTAAGTTTTATTTTTCTTCAATTATAGCTTTCTTTTGCCATCAGAAAAATATTATCAATCCAATTGCTAATCGATTAGTTACATTAACGTTTTCAGTTTTTTGCATTTGAAGAACTGTAATTGTTAGTTAATAATTAAAAGCTAAGAACAATAGTTGATAATTCAAAGTTGGAACATGTTGATCAGTTAAAAAATAAAATCCTTGTCAAACTTTGTCCAAGAATGCAAGTTCGACGAACTTAATTTTTAATTTTTCTGGTAACTTGTATAAAAGTTTTATTCCAATTAAATACAAGGAAAATATATGGTTGCCTCTTTATTCACTATTTTCCTTGCTAGATTAATTTTTGTCACATATTCTTAATCCTAAAGGAATCTTAGTGCATTTATTTATGGATGTGGTGTATGCTTGCTAACTGTTTTCATGTTAAAATATGCAGTCATCAGACCTTACGACCGATGCCCTTGAAAAGATGGAAAAACTAAAATTGCTCCAGCTGAATTTTGTGGAACTCACCGGTTCCCATGAGAATTTTTCAGAAGATCTAAGATGGCTCTGTTGGTTTGGATTCCATTTAAGAACTATACCCTCAGGCTTATTCATGGGAAACTTGGTCGCTTTAGATATGAGCTATAGCAAGTTGGAAGTATTTGAACCACCCATGGTAGTTAACTTAATCCATCATCCTCTTTCTTATCAGTTGTCCTTTAACTGCTCGTTTTTTGGTGGTCTTTGTCTTGGTGTACAGTGCTAAATAAATGAAGTTACTTTTGCAACAGGTTCTTCAATCACTACAAATTCTAAATCTTAAAGATTCGCACAATCTATTGGAAATCCGCAACATCTCCATGATCCCTCATCTTGAGACTTTAGTTCTTTGGAACTGTCACAGTCTGGTTCATGTTTGTGAAACAATTAGAGAGCTTACTAGTCTCGCTCTACTGAACTTGACAGGATGTAAAGACTTGTGCCCGAGGGAGCAAATAAATCTATTAGAAGCGATAGAAGCTTCTACTTCTGGTGGACAAGTTACAAAACAACCTCCCTTTTCCTTCCCACATTCATTACAACGGTTGTTCCTCAATGATTGCAATCTTGAGTGTACTGATTCTTTTCCTCTGAGTTTCAACGTTCAACCATTTTTGCAGTACTTGAATTTAAGCAAGGGTTTATTTGAGTTCCTGCCTAATTATGATCATCTTAAAAGTCTTCGGGTCCTTGACTTGAGTTTCTGTTCAAGACTTAAATGGCTTCTATGTCTGCCAAGCACACTTGCAGAATTATATGTATATTACTGTGAGTCACTGGAGAAAATAACTTTCCAATCAGCTCAATTCATGTTGCAAGAGTTTGGCTATGAAGGTTGTATTAATTTGTCTGAAATTGAAGGCTTTCTTAAATTGGTACCAATAGCCAAACTAGATGAAACTGATTTAGGACATTTGAAGTGGCTAAAGAAATATCAAAGTCAGGAGGTGCTCTTGGTTGCTGATGATGAACTCACCAAAGGCAGAAGCTCGAGTGTGCAGGTTTGTTGTTCCTTTCTCAAATGCACACACACAAGCACATCAATATACCTTCTGCAAACTGATCATATATGAATGACTAAACTCGCTTGCTTGTGTGGCACAGATGTTGTATGAATTCGATATAATGAGCACATCTCTGCCAAACATAAAGGATTCAAAAACGACACCTGAGTATATATCAGAATCATCATCTTTGTCATTTGATGTGCCTTCGTGTCCCAAGAATAGGAGACTCAAAGGATTAACTGTAACTTTCAAATACACAATATCAGGTGACGATTGGGTATGGTTTGCTAAAATCATTACCGGTAATGGCGTTGACTTGATGTACAACCCCAAAGTCTTTGGTAAACCTGGATTTGGTGAAGTTGGTATATGGTTAGGCTACTGGCCTATCGGGAATATATTAGAAGTTGGAGATAAAGTTAATGTGTCTATTGATGTGATGAGTGGCCTGGAGGTACATGAATGTGGTGCAAGCCTTGTGTACATTGATGATGAAATAGCGGATGAAACCGTGAAAAATAACATGGGAGGGGAAAATTTTCTTGGAGGAGATTTGTCTGCGTTTCGACTAAGCACTGGGGGATACTATCTTTGTCGGTGTGATTTCTTTGAGTTAATGGAGGTTGGGAGGCTGACTCGTGATTGGTTTGGGGTTTTAGTTGGCCATACCGTTGACTATACAGGTATGTCCCTCTTGTCAAGCTAATTCTGGTGTTTGTAATTGAATCATTGCTACAAATAGAGAAAGTTCCTCTTATCACACATTGTTACAGAGGTTCGAGGATGGAGAATGACCGGTCGACCTAAGCAGTTGAATCCATCATTTACAGAGTTGAAGACTGTTAGATGCATTATCCATGGTCCTCAGTTGGTAAATATGCTCTGTACTATTTCTGTTTTGGCATGATTATCCTATGAATAAGATGAAGGGCTTAAATATAATCTAGTAGTTTAGTTCAAGATGAGTAGGACCTTAGTAATTTTGTCTCATGATTACAGTTCTGATTGGTCAACATTGTTACAATCTCAAGGAGGGGTATGCAATATGTTTGTGGTTCAAGTACAATTAACATATTTCCCAAATCTCCCAACTTGTAGCTTTTCATGAATGATAACTTTTAAATTTGATAGAAATGTTTCTTTTATCTAGTGCTTCTTAAGTATTACATGAGTTCATATAAGTAAATAGATTAACTAAACCATTACATTCTAATTTAATCTCTTGGTACTTGATGTTTATTTGCATTTAATTAATGAAATAATAGAGTTATGCTAAATTGGCTCTGTTGTTAATGAAAAAAAAACAGGAAGAGATTTACAATATTGCAGAGATGTCTGAATCATCTTTGGTGGAAAAAACTATTGACTTCAAATCATCAAGCATACTCAGGGAGACAATCAAATCTGGTATCACATCTGAAATTAGTGATGCAACGGCAAAGGTAATTAAATATTTATAAATAAAGACAAGAGTTTAATGTTTCATTGGACTTTCACGTTGCATATATTATCTTCTCAAACTACAAGAAACCGTTTTTTTATTAAAAGATGGACTTTTCATCATTTGTTGCTTTTCCCTACAATTTGCTGATGTGGCTTTCGTGGTTGAATTTTTATGTTTGTAGGAACCGAAAGAAAAATTAATGAAATTTCACTTTAGAAATTGTTTTCCCCTTATCTGTTCTCGATGTCTCATCTTGAATACATAATTTCGCTATTGTTGCTCTGGGGGTTTATTCAGGACCAAAGTGAGAGCTACAACCTAGAGAATTTGGGCATGTCTAAAGCATTTGTTTCTGATGAGACTTCGAAATCTGCTTCAATCCCAATCCAACAGCTGGTAAGGATATAACCCTCGTTTTGAGCTAATTCTCTGAACATGAAGCTAGGACATGATTTCTTGAAGAATTGGTTTTCGTAATGTGTCCACCATGTCAATGTTGATAGGAAAGAAAATACTCCCTCCGTCCTAAAATTATTGTCCAGTTTTGACTTTTTAAAGTCTTTCTTTTTCGACTTTGTCCTTAAGTATTTTTGTTTGTGTTATATAATACTTGATGCAAAATATATGAATGGGTTGTGTCTTTAATGTGTTTTCATTGGTACACAAACAAAAATATTTAAGGTCAAAGTCGAAAAAGAAAGACTTTAAAAAGTCAAAACTGAGACAATAATTTTAGGACGGAGGGAGTAGTAGTTGTCACTACTAAACAAGTGGTTTATAGTTACGTTTGCAGTCTCTTTATCACACTACATTTCCAGCAATCGTCCTATATACTCACCAACTCGTGTATGAGACATCAAACCCATGCTAGTTTGTAGATTGTCTAGCTCATTGCACGAAATTTAAATTATGCACTAGACAAGAAACTATAGGTCTATAGCTTGCTTTTTGCTTTTCCAATATACATTAAATCATCACCATGGTCCTTAGTAAGTTGTTGTTAGGGTTTAAACATCACACACACACACGAACACAAACCGAAAAAGAAAGAGAAGAACACAAGAATCACATGGTTCACACGACCGGGGTGATCATGCTAATCCACGGGGGCAAGTATGGTTTTCTTTCTTGTAATAAAATGATTCAATGTTTATCGGTACAAGAAATTAATTTATAGACAGATATAATTAGGGTAATCTCCTAATTAAGGAAACATGATTAGGGTAAATCTCCTAACCAAGGAAACAAGAAGAGAGCTAGGGACGGCCCCTTTTTTCTGCGCCTCCTCCCTTTTGTCTATACTAAGTGGGCCGAAGCCTACATCCCAACAAGTTGCATTATCCATGGCCCTTAGTCGTTCAATATGCTCTGTACTATTTCTTTTTTGGCATGATTATCATATGAATAAGATGAAGGTCATGGCAGGTCGGACCAATGATAGGAACTCAAACAATTTGATAGAATAAAGGATTAAAAGACCAGGGAAATCACCAATTGATTATAAACGAAATCAGAAACTTATAAATGAAAGGAAAAAGAAGAAAAATGACGGTGGCCTCCTGCTACAAGCATTCCCGCCATTTATTAGACCCACTTTCCAAACACAAGAGCTCATTGGGCCCAGCCTTATCTTCCACTCTTTTGGGCCGTCCGGAATAAACATTCAACACTTTGGGCTTGGGTAAAGATTGGATCAGATTAGAATTAAGAAACCACCAAAGAAATAATGTGACATCGAGTAGCAACCAACGTGTATATTTCACAATCAACCCCTTTTAACCATAGATCCCCCGCATGCAATAGTAAAAGAGTCATTGGTCTAGTGGTAATCAGTTACATGTAGATCCTAACCTTCTTTAGAGGACAAGGTTCAAGCATCACCAAGGGTGAGGAGTAGAGGTGCACAAAAAAACCGAATAGCCGAAAAACCAGAAAAAAATAACCGAAACCAGTTTTAAAATAACCGATTACAATTCTAACCGAACAAGTTATTTTTTTAACCGATTTTCTAACCGGTTATAATTTTGGAGGATTACCAGTGTGAATACCGGTTTTTTAAGTAGTTTATAACCGGTTTTTTATTAACCGGTTTATAACCGTTTTTTTCCAATTATATTTATATTTGAATTTAGTGTATACTGGTGTGAATACTAGTGTATTTCTATTTGAATTTATATTNNNTTTGATATCTTTTTGAATTTTTATATATTTGTATAATTATATTTATACAATTATAAAATTAAATAAACAAAACAACTAAACAATAGAAAAAGCCCAAAAAAATCAGATTTTTAACCTAAGCCCAAAAAAAGCTCAAATAGACTGGTTTTTTTCTAACTGGTTTTTTGTCCTAACCGGTTATTCCTCTAACCCAACCGGTTGCATTTAGTATTGAATTCGATGTCCATAACCGGTTATATGTTTGCTCGGTTTTTTTCCTAGCCGGTTTTAAAATAACCGCTTAGGTTATTTAACCGGCCNTGTGTGTGTGTGTGTGTGTGTATATGTATGTGTACATATATAGGGTTTGGTTCTAGTGAAAATGAAAGTTATGGTGGTCAACACTAATGAGATGCACCGGATCAATTCTCTTCTAAAGCATAATTCGTGGGCTGTTTTGAGATGAAAAGTTATCAAGGTTCCAAATCCCTTCTTTTACTTCTCACCTTAACTCTTATTCTCACACGATCCTTCGTCTTTCTCTGTATATACTTCAATAAGAAGATAAAGAGAGGATCTGTAATAGAATGTATGCTTGATTTGAACAAAGTCTTGCTAGTTGTCATCCATGTCTTTTATGAAGAACATACAAAATAGAGAAGAAAAAAGCAACATAACCAAGGTTATTTGGTTCTTAGTATCCCCTTGTTTCCATGTTTTTCAACTACTAACATCCAATCTTATTCCTTTAATAATTATAGTACACATTTTCAGATTGGTCAGGGAGTGGACTTCAATAGTCAGGCTCAAATAGGCAAGCTGATGAACAAGGTAGATAAGCCTGAAGGCGTTACATCTGTTGTGGCGGATAGAAAAGGAATTTTCACTGGGGAAGCTAGTTCTAGGAAGCCTCAACCTCGTAAGCATGTTTCGACGATGAGGGGAGAAGCAATTACAAAAGCAGTAAAACAAACTAAGCAGAAAAAGAAATAAGGGAAGTGCCAAGGCGAGGGCATGGTATGGCTTTGTTCTTGGTTCTGTTGAGCATTTAATTTTGTTCTTTGCACATGCATTTTGTTACCTTTTTCTTTGTTCAGATTTTAGGTACATTTTTGGAGTTTTTACTTTTGTCATGGGTGTGATCAAGGTTAAGTGACAACAGGTAACAACTAATTCGTATCACTTTGCTGCTTCCCTAAGACTTGGTCATTTTTTTGAACGAAATTAACCTCCATTTATGCAGAGAAGTTGATCACTTGAAAGTGTTAAAGTTGAGTCATAGTGCAGGAGCAATTTGACCAAATAAACATCAACTTTAATGATGCAACAAAAAGTTTGGAAGGTTTTGTGTATAAGTAGAGCGGTAACTTCTCATATGAATATGAATGTGCTCAACATGGAGATTGTGAGAAATGGCTTGCCTTCATCGAAAACATCAAACCGAAGATTAGTAGCAACGATGGGTCATGTGCGGCTCCTAACCCGCCATTGACCCGCATTTCCCACTATTCTTGTGTGCATCTGCGGGTTACCTGCGGCTCCCTACCCGCCAACACTCCTCATTTGTATTATGCACTATATTAATCTTCTCCAATATTAGCTAGTTGAGAGCTCAATAACACAAGATAGAAGCCATAGATTCTCTGCATTGTAAAGCTTGTAACATCTCAGTGTAATTACCATCAAGTGATAGTGGATCAGTTCTCGGCGTCCTCTACCCATGGTGTTCTCCTGATTTGGGTTTCCACTTAAAAATCTCGGTGTCTCTCTTTACTGCTTTATCTTGCACTATATGGTTATATATCGTTACATATGCTTAGTAGATAGTATTCTCATGTTCGTTGATCATAATTCTGTTTAGTATCTTGTATAAGAACCTAGTTCATTGTTCTTGGGAACTTTAGTGTTTATAGTGAGGTCCAACTAGTGAGTTGTTTGCTAGTTGGGTTTCGGTATTTTCACAACAGAGATGATGGGAATTCTTGGAAGTATGAGAAAGATATAGGGAACTTGATATAGATCGATTTCGAGCTGTATCGGGTATTTTAAAGTATCTATGGAAACTACGAAAAAGAGGTCGAAAGAAGCTTGAAAACCAGCATCGAAAACACGGCCGAAGCCGGCTGAA
>LUCG01072185.1:0-10890 GCA_001633085.1 Carthamus tinctorius | reverse complement strand
TCTCTTATTTTCTTTTTTCTTCTTTTTATTTATTATTTAATGTGTGGGTAATATTGGGTAAACTATTGTAGATGAATTGAGTTGGTTTGGGTAAGATAGTGGAAAGCTGATGTGGCGATTGAGTTCACAGTTTACCATTAAGGATGGTCTTATAAGCTATCTTATAAACTAGCTTATTTTTATCAAACAATGCTTTAGTATCGATTAAAATGTAGGGTTTTTTTAGATCAAATATCTAATTATATTTATTTACTTTTTTTTGAAAGGCAACACTTTATAAGTAAATAAGGCAAAGGCTTTATTTACTTATACCATGTGGAGAATCTACCATCAAAGGCTTCCTATGAAGATTAATCTGATCAAAAGAGGTGTTAATGATGTCTCATCTTGGTGTGTTCTGAGTAATGAAGGGCTAGAAGACGAAGACCACTTGTTTGTATCATGTCGTATTTCCAAAATGGCTCTATAGGAAACGAGAAGCTGGAGGGGGTAGATACTTCTCAAATTCAATCAATTGAGGAGTTGTTTGGGGTGGGGTTTTTAATAAAAACTTAAATAGGAGTCAGCAAAAGGCAATAACGAGGGTTGTCTACACTTACTGTTGGCTGATCTAGTAATTCAGAAATGGGAAACTCTTTGCAAATCCTCTACAGAATCATGGGCCAATCATTTCAAGTCAACTACAGGAGATTACTTTCTTTTGGTACGAGAATAGAGCTGACTTTAGGCACAAATGAATAGATTGGTGCAGTTTTCCTACTTGTTTTTTAAATTCTTTGTTCTTATGCTAGCTCCTTGCTAGTTTTATTTTAATGTCCATCGCCTTTGTCGTTCAATTTTTTATTTACTTATAAAACATAGGGTGGTATATTCAACTATTAAAATAAATTGTTATAAATGTTTATATTTCAATAAACGTATATTGGTTAAGATTCTCAATCTTTATTTTGATTTTTAATAGAAAGATTTTGATTCTTGTTATCTTTAATCAATAAGGTAAGTAAATTTGTAAATAATTAACCTATAAATATAGACTAAACTTGTATTGTATTTTAAAAATCTTATTGTTTTTCAAAAGCATATCAAATAAGTTAGACAAATTAAACATAAAATCAACAACTATTAATAGTTGATGACATTAATTTGAATCCATAAAATTTTGTTATAATATTATTTTTTTTTAGATTTATCTTATTATTTTTCAATTTGTACATGTCATCTTTATATAGGGGCCATGTTAATCTTCTCTGTATCGTTCTGATTTTATTGGATGTCCTCGAAGGGACTTTCGGTTGGGATTTCTGGTTCAACGTCAATCTGCTCTTCGGATTTTTAACAGAAGTAGAGCTAGGCCTTTCGGTTGGGATTTTTGGTTTTCTTGTCCGTTTGATTATTTTGACTCTTAGCTGTTTGCTGCGTTTTCTTTTTCTGGTCTGTTTTGTTCCTTCTGCCTCTTCTTGGGATCCTTTGTTTGTTTTACTAAAGCTTTACCTCACCTTAAAAAAGATTTATCTTATTATTGATACGAAAATATTTCCTCTTAAACACCAACTTATTGTAAATTTGTAACATTCCAATGTGCTTCAGGGCTTGTCTATAATTCACAAATGGTTGTATTGTTAATAAAGGGATTTTTTTTCAAAAGAACATTTCGGTGACAAGTGAGTAAGGCAAATGCACACTAGATCTCTTTCCTCCACAACAACCCAATGACTCTCTTAGTGTATCCTCTTATTGTGCTTTAACAGTATGATGAAGGACCGTTTGTTTACCTCTTAATGGTTCTAAAACCCGCTAAATGGTTTTGTATCACGGGCCCCACTTAACCATTAAGAAACCCTTTAAAAATGGTTTTGCATCATGAGCCCCACTTAACCATTAAGAGTCATGGTTTCATTCTCAATAATTACAAACAATCATATTTTATTATATCATAAGAGCCTTTTAATCTTTATGATCACTTAATTATTCAGCATCAAACCATTCAATAACTGCCAAAACAACCCCTGACTCTTCAAGGATTGTGTGAGAAGTTTAGTTAACGTAAAAAGGGCAGGAGGTGGGTTTGAATCCTTGATCGCTTTTAATCTCAAGTCATTCATGAATCACACTTGATACATTGATTGATTTGGTAATGCGAATGCAATGACTGATAGCCACCGGTCACGCTTTCCGCATTAACTCAACTTTTCACCAAAATCTAACACTACCATGCATGACAATCTTCACATGTTGTTTTTAACATTTCTCATATTCTTAAAAGAGATCTTTTAGCTGAACCGCACCCTAAACTTTAAATGTTTAACACATATTTGTCCCACCGTTTACCTTGTAATTTCTATGAAAACGTCAAATACAATAATAACGTGTAGTAGTTTAACACATATTGTTAAAAGTAAGTTAATGCAATTTAGGTATATTTTTGCTTACCGAAACTTGCATATTTAGTAAAGTGATTTTAACTCAAAAGACTTATTATAAGAGGAAAAGTTGTATTGTTTAAAGTTGAATGTGGTACGTAGCATATATTTAACTTATAACATAATGTTTGGTAAAACATTACATGATTAACTGTCGATACGTGTCAAGTAAAACTAGTATCAGACGAGACAAAATATTAAAATGAACGAATTATGTATAAAGTGTGGTTTAATGTTTTTTGCAACATATAATAGTTGACAGATGCAAGGTAATTAATATTTAGGGAAAATTTCATCTATATCCTTAAAAACTTGCTATATTACGTATATATCCTTACAAACTTTGAAACTACGCATATGTCCTTCTAAACTTCAAAAACTCACGTATATATCCTTCTCCCTAATTTAATTAGAATTTAAATATTTAAAAAATAAAAAATATTATCTACTAATTGAATATATATTATAAATTACTTAAATGCCCTTCTTAGTTTCTTACACAAAATCAAATCAAATCAACTTTATTTCTTTAAAATCGACAACCTTCTAGATCTCCACACTTCAAACCCTTCTTGGTGTTGTTCAAGATTTGGGTATCTTCAAAATTGAATGAAATGATTTTCCAATGTTTGGAAAGTGTAGATCTATATCTTCTGTTTCTTATAATCTTTGGCCTTTATTTTGAATCTTTCCTTTTTGTTTTTGCTCCCTTTTTGGTAGTATTATTGTATGTGTGTGTGTGTATATATATATGTTTTCTTTCCTCTTCCTTGTAATGCAATATAGAAAAACCCATTTATCTGAAAGAGCTTTCACTCTCTACTCGTTGATTTTAATGGAATAAAGCTTATTTGATTTTGATTTTGTGTAAGAAACTAAGAAGGGGCATTTAAGTAATTTACAAAATATATTCAATTAGTAGATAATGTTTTTTATATTTTAAATACTTAAATTTTAATTAAATTAGGGAGAAGGATATATACGTGAGTTTTTGAAGTTTTGAAGGATATATGTGTAATTTCAAAGTTTGTAAGGATATATGCGTAATATAGTAAGTTTTTAAGGATATAGATGAAATTTTCCCTAATATTTAAAGTAAGAGTAAACTCTAATTTTGGTCCTTGTGGTTTATTGAAATCTTTGAAAGTGGGACCTATAGTTTGATAACTCTAGAAATCGTCCCTATGGTTTATGTTTTGCTTTGAAAATGGTCCTCCATCATTAATTTCATTAATTTTCTCTATTGATGGTAGGGGTATATCTGTCCAATTAGATTTTCCTTAATTATTATTAAGAGATTAAATAATATAATATAGTATAAAGTAATTAATTGTGTAAGTTATATGTTTTTAATTTAATATTTTAAAAAGTATTCATTTTTAGTTATTATGTAGCGTTTTTATTTCACTGTTGTAATTCTCGTCATCTTATTATTGCATTTTAGTGCACTATTGGTTTTCTTAAGTTTTTTTTTTAAATAACCGAAATATTTAAAACTTATTTTTGTATACCTTCATTACAATTTATATTTGATAAAATGACCACTAGATAAAATTCAAAATAAAAAAAATATACTATTTAAATACAATGTATGCTTAATAATGTATATAATTATGTAAGTTATTTGTTTTTTAGTTTGATGTTTTCAAATATATTCATTTTAGTTATTATTTATCTCCTTTATTTCACTATTTTTTATTTTGTTACCTTATTAGTTATTATTGCACTTTAATACATTATTAGTTTTCTTATTTTTTTAGAAACTAACTGTTATAACATTTTCATAAAACTTATTTTTGTATATATACTTCATTAAAATTTCTATTTAAAAATTAAACTAACAAGATGAAAATGAAAATACTACAAAAAGTATATCATCTAAATATAAAAAAGATATACAAAAATAAGTTTAAATAAAATATTATAACAATTGTNAATTGAAGAAAATTAATGATGCACTAAATTGCAATAATAAGTTGACGAGAATTAAAATAATAAAGTAAAACTGATAAACAATAATTTAAAAACGCTACATAATAAAGCATATATGCTTTATCTTTTTTTTTTTGTGGTTTCTAGACTATGTAATTTGTTGGTTTCAGACTATATAACAAGTTGTTTAATGCATATATGCTTCCTGTTGGTTTTGGACAAATTTTGCACAAATTTGTTGTGACAGATTGGTTTAATAGAATGTGACTGGTTCTATTTCTATACATCAGTATTAAATATTAATGTGATAATCAAGCGATTGTTGCTGTTGGTTTTTGAACAGATCTGTTGCAGGTGGTTTTTGACATATTTGTTGCTATTGTACAAATCTATTGGTTGCAATCTGGTTTAAAATTTGGGTAGACATGTATTCACCAAATCTGTCCATAATTTTGAATTTGGACGTGCAAACATATGGACAGACAATAGGTTTGTATAACAGCAGATCTGTATAAACCAATATGATTTTGTTCAATAGGTTTGCATCATCAAAATATTTATAAATAGATTCCGGATTGAAAAAAGTGTGTAAAAAACATGTCAAATAACAAGCGAACACACTATGTATAAACAAACTGAGAATTTTATTAAAAACATTGCATAACTCCCAATTGATTGTCACTAAACATTAATATCCTATTAAACTATTTTACATCAACTAATAAACATTAAAAGAACTAGTTCTTGCTTGAGAATTCTTGAAACTGCAAGTTAATGGTGGTAGCGACTAGCGAGTCAAGTGATTGTGGCTGCGGCGATCACAAAGATGTGTGTTACTGCAATAATGGGGAAGTTTGAGGTCGTTGTGTTGGTGTTGATATGGTACTTGGCTATTGAGATGGCATGTGGGATCTCTGTTGCAATAATTGAGAGTTCATTTGTGGTTTGAATGATCGAATGGCGGAGGAAGACAACCATGGCTACTTGGAAATTCTGCAGAGAAGAGGACACGTCATCTCATAATTTACATAGTAGGTATGAACAAGGACGAGACAATCAAAGAACTACACCATCTAGTACATTTCTTAGAAGTAAATCTTATATTATTGTCTAGCTTTTTAAGAAGGAAAAAACGTTGTTTAGCAGGATACAAAAGAAGAAAATATATGTTGTATTGAAAAATAAATTCAAAAAACAAAACCAGAAACCAGATGATGATGGATGCATAATAAATTGAAGGACCGTTTACTTAACGCTTACCTGGTAAGTACTTACCGGGTGGATTTACTTTACAAGATGAACATATATGTGGGTGTAATCCATATGTGTGAAGTCCCGGTTCAAGCCATGGGAACCGCAACTTTGCAAATGGGATGCATGTGATGATTTACTTCCCCCATGATGACCGTGGGACCGCTGCGATGGAGGCACCCCAGAGGGTGGTGTATACCCCCTTTTTTCATAAACCCACGATTATATGATGTTTTCTAACAGCAACTTGTCATTGTTGTTATCGATAAAAATTAACCACATGTTTCTAAACTAGCTATGAAAAAAATAATTAATGACATGTCCCTAAACTAGTTATGTAGAAAAGGATTCAAATGTGAGAAAAAGCAATTAGAGGAAGACCAATACACAAATGCGTGCACTAACAGTAAACCATTTAGAAGAAGATGAAAGACATTAATAGAAGTTTATCAATTTCCAAAACCAATCAGAAGAAGATGAAATCCATTCAATTTAATTGCATTCTTGCATCTAAATGCAACTTTATGTGTTCGTACTATATTTGGGGATTTAAGGGTTAGGGTTTATCGATTTGTAGAACTTATAACTGTCAATAAAAAAAGGAGTGAAAATCAACTCGAAATCGAAATCAAAATTAGAATTGATAATAACCTGCAGTTGTCGTTCCTTCACTACCAAAACGAAAGAGATGAATCAGAAGAATTTGGATTGCACGCGCTTGTAATCGTAAATCAATTCCTGCTTTTTTTATGTATTAAAAATAAGGCCATTTTAAATTGACAGAAATGCCCCTCACGTGGGGAGCATGTGAGAGGTTTAACAAATAAGACTTAACTAACGTTAGATGAAGGGACTTGATTCGAAACCAAATTGAAACCACGGTGATCATGTCTGCAATTAATTCTTAAGAGGGACCTAATCCAAAATTTCATAAAACCACAGTGACCAAATCCGTAATTTACTCTTTAAATAAACATATTTGAAAATATCAAACTAAAAAACATATATTACATAATTAATTAGTTTATAATATATTATATTATTTAATCTTTTAAGAATAATTATGGAGAATCTAATTGGACAAATATACCCCTACCATCAATAGAGAAAATTAATGAAATTAATGATGAGGGACAGTTTTCAAAACAAAACATAAACCATGGGGACCGATGTCTAAAGTTATTAAACCATAAGTCCCACTTTCAAAGATTTTAATAAACCATAGGGACCAAAATTAGAGTTTACTCTTAAAGTAATCATACATACATACATATTTTGGAGGTTATTTTTAAAGTAACAATATTATGATGACAAAGTTTGCTCAAACAAGATTAATCATTAATGTTTCGATGTATACGAGATATTATGTTCACAATCATGTCATAAAGACGTCTAGAATTTAAACAACACATAACAAGTTTCCTTAAGATGACAAAATAAGATAAAATTCCTTCAAACATATCGTTTTTTTTAATTCTTAATAATGAAACCACCACATCTTACTTAATCGATTAACACAAATACTTCAAAATACTAAAAATGAAAGCTTAATAATTCATTAAATCAAACCGAATCCATGAAGTTAAATCAAGAACTGCTCACGAACCTTGAAAGTTACATGCAATGGTTCTTTAGATGCATTCATGTTGGGAAGAAACCAATCGAAGTTTAGAATCAAAGAAGCAACCGTTAAGAGGATTGTCTTGGAAGCCATTGCTTCTCCAGGACACATTCTTCTTCCTGATCCAAATGGTAGGAATTTAAAGTCTTTTCCTTTATAGTTCAACTTTGATCCAATAAATCTCTCGGGTTTAAAGTCCAAAGGGTCATCCCAGATCTCAGGATCACGACCGATTGCCCAAACGTTAACCCATATTTGACTGCCTTTTGGAATCGTGTATCCCATTACCTCACATGCTTCTATAGCTCTATGGGGTAGAAGAAGTGGTGCAGGAGGATGTAATCTTAGTGTCTCCTTGAGGCAAGCTTCTAGGAATGGAAGATGAACCAAATCTGTCTCTTTTACTACATTCCCATCTATCTTTTCTGCAATTTCATTCCTCGCTTTTCGCATTACTTCTTGGTTTTTTAGAAGTTTCGCAACAAACAACTCTATGGTAAAAGTCATAGAATCAATTCCGGCCGTAAATAGTTCCTGAAAAGTAAGAAAAAAGAACACAAAGTATTAGGTAAATAATTAAGGGATTTTTTTACCAGCACAAATTGGATAACCGTTGGCTCTAGGTAAAACGCTAGGTCATGATAAACCCTAACCGAAGCATTGATGGTGACAGAATCAAAAAACTAACTCCTTCCTTATTAGGTTAGCATTTTAGTTGACATGATTGTGGCGTGTCTTAGTAAAGACATTAAAATAAAGTTGGGTTTATAGGACGTCTTAAATGTCTAAACATCCAAATATACTGTTTTACAAGGCTTAAGTTTATAAAATCAAACAATAAAGTATCATATCTAAAATGTTATAATAATACTATAGTGTTGTAACTCATAATTTATGAGTATTGAGTGTCTCATTTAACACCATTATGAAGGTCTTTATGTATGAGTTAATAGCCATGTAACTCCTATTTCTTCATTAAGTTTTGGCTCATCCCTTCCACTATATAAAGGGGTTGAGGCCTCACTATTGTATGCACTTCTCATCTTTCAATATATAAGCTTTCTTGTTCTTCTTTCTATAAATTCCATTTACAACATATAGGACATTTTTTGGGTGTTGTAAATTTTCTTTAAGAGCATTTTAATAAATGCCGTATCAACTATCTTATAAGATACTATTAAAGTGTCTTATAAAAACAAGTTTCTTATACAAAGATTACTCATAAGACACTTTTTCCTAGAAAATGTTCAATAAACTTGTTCAAAACACCTTTAAATAGGATGTTTTGTTGTTTAATAATATAGAGGGAAAATCAAATGAACACCATGCAATTGTTGCACACCCAAAGAACCAATGAATTAGTGCATTTTATGGAAATAATGAAGATTCATTTATTATGATTTAAATATTTATAGAAGGTAATTAGAGTTCATTAATTATGATCACCACTTATAATAGGAAACTATGAATGTATTTATGAATCCATATATCCATTCAGACTAGATGGATGGTTGAGATTGGTTCTTAAGGTGTGCAACAATTGAATGGTGTTCATTTGATTGAGCCTCTAATAATATAAACTTAAATCATACAAGAACTTTTATTGCAACATCGACATATTGTTGTCATCTTATAAACCTGATTTTGTTGTTGTGTGACCGAACCACTAGTTTCTAAGTGTCTTGATATACTACTTTATATGACATAACTTATAGGACAAAAAATTAAAACATCTTTCTCTAAAGGCGTTGTAATATGTTTATGTGGTGTTATAGGCGTCTAAGTTTGTAAAAACAATTTTAATACAAAGCGACCCGTTAGCTTTCTTATAGGACCCTTAAACTTGTCACAACCCTAAAAAATGGCTTATAAGGTTATTACAATGCCTTTAAATATAACACTTTATATTTTAGCTCTGCAAATTGAATCTTACAAACTTGGTCTATCAAAAACCTTTTTTCTGATCTCCTATAAACTCATTTTTGTTGTAATAAAACAATCACCAATTCTTGTGTTTGTCAACATGTTTATGGGTCAGAATGTGTTTGTAGACATCATCCCTTCTTACCGAGTGCCTCTAATCCTATAAGAACGTAACACAACAAAATTAAGTTTATTGGATGTCTAAATTAAATACGCATCCTAATAAAGTATTTTACTGTACCAAACAAAAAAACGTCTTATCCAAAAGTATTACAATAAGTTTTTTTGGACATTTTTCAAATAAAGTATCATAGTAGCTAACTTTATATATGACACTTATTTGAGAAATACCCAATGAACCCATATTTTTAGAGAACATTTGTGTTTGTTGGACACTTTTTCAAAAGTTTTCGCAAATTTTTTATAACATTTTCTAATAGTATCTTACACGATGGATAATGGGACACTTTATTTAAAAATGTTCTAAATAATTAGTTAAGGCATCCAAAAGCCTCAAATAAACCTCTTGTAACACTTTTAAAATAGAACACTCATCAATAGCAGTGTTTTAAAAACCGGTTGAACCGGGAACCGATGAAAGGACTGGTTCAATTGTGACCGGTTTTATGGCGTTTTAAGGACCGGATTGAACCGGCCGGTTTAGTGGTTGAACCGGTTGAACCGGTGGTCGAACCGGTAAAAAACCGGTTGACCCGTTTTTTTAAAAAATATTACGTGTAAAACTTGTTATTATTATTATTTTAGTGTTTTTTGATTAATGTAAAACTGATTGTAATGTATAGTTTTAATATTTTTTAACTTGTAGATATCAAATTATTGGTTTTATAAATATATCAACGTAAGAAAATGGAAAAAACATAAAAATGCTTGGAACCGGTTGAACCGGCAGTTGAACCGGTTGAACCGGTCGAACCGTGAACCGGTCATTACACCGGTTCAACTAGAAAACCGGTTTTTAAAACATTGATCAATAGAGAGAGCAAAGAAAGAAAACCTCCATCAAGGCATTGATTTGTTGATTTGTGAAGCCTTTTTCAATCAAAATATCACAGAAATCTTGTAGATCAGAAGAAACATTGCTTCCATTTCTTTTCCTTTGAAGGCCATCTTTCCAAATACTTCCAAGCTCCTCTTCTATGATATACATGACCTTCTTATACCAGTTTCCGCAATCCCAACGACCCAATATCGGATACAAGTCTGCTAACTGTGGCGTCAAAGCTAACCTTGCGATTCGTCTTACGGAATCCTTAACACACGCACCGATACCGTTGCCTTCGAAGTCGACAAGATCCGTGGATAGTAACGTGTTACCCAAAATGTTGGTAGCAGTTACAAACATCAAATCCTTTATATTGATATCTTCTTCACCATTTTTTGAACCTAGGTACTTCACCATCTCCGATACCTTTTCCTCCCTCGTCTTCGCACAGGATTCCAAGGCTCGGGTCGAGAAAAGCTTTGACGTGTAGAGATTCCGAAGATACCTGTAACCGTCGTCGGCTTCTGACGAGAAGTGGAGGTTCATGTTGTGAATAGTTGGTTTCTTGTTTTGAAGAAATTGTGATACGTTTCGGCCCGAGAGGACTTGATCGTGGGTCTTGAGAAGCTCTCGGGCTGCGGCGGGTGACGAGCCCACGATCACGGTTCGTTGGCCGAGACGGAGTGACATGAGTGGTCCGTGGAGTCGGGCCATCTCGAAAAGACGGATGTGGGCGTCGG
>LUCG01072120.1:0-13129 GCA_001633085.1 Carthamus tinctorius | reverse complement strand
AAAAGGCCGCCTCTGCCTCCTTCTCTAATTGCATTGCATTACTTGATAGTACACTCTCTTGAAGAGCTGTTAAAAACTAAATGGAACTGAAACTGGGTCTACTCATTTACACAATTGACCTCCATTCTCCAGGTAGATGGGATCTCTATTTCTCTTTCTATAATAAAAAGAAAGGTGAATAGAACATCTTTGGTATATGTAAACCGATCATCTTCCAAATGGATTTTATCAACTAAGGGATAGGCATTTATACATACAGGCATATGTTTGCAAGGAGCAATAGTTTACACCAATATACTATGATAACAAACAAATAGCATTTTACGGGTTGAATTAAGGTGATATCTTTGATCAAATACATCTATTATAAGGGGATGTTTTATATTGCCTCTGTATATAATTATACACTTTAATCTAATGAGGTGTATGTAAATCATTTTTGTAGACTGGTCTCGTACTTGGTCGGTTTGATTCTCTTCAATAATATACCACAGCAAGGATTCTATCATCCAGTGTCATTGAGTGTTTTATGTCCTTTATGGTGTCAACTTCAAATTTTGACTATTTTGGCCATCTTCATGTTATTGTTGCCGACAGGTGTCTAAGCAAGGTTGGCAGTTCCATATGTTTTGGCAATGGAAAGAAACAAACATACAAAGCTGCCAACAAGAGGAAGAAACTTCTAGGTACTAACATTTTCAGAGTATCTGTTTTGAATACGGGAGCAATCCTATGGTTTTATTTGTTTTGTTAAAATATAAAATAGATCACCACATATAATTATCCATATATAGATAGGAGGGGGAGTGCATGTGCATTGTGTGGATCACAATTTTATGCATATTCATGTTTCTTAAACTAGTTATAGGTGTTCTCATCATCTAAAACCCCTAATTAAGTCCCTTGTCCCCTCTAAGTTATCAACATAAAACCACAAAAGAAAAGATATTGAAGTACAGCCCCAAAATATGATACTCTCTTCCGATCAGAAAAAAGCTTCTAACACCATCTATTTCTGTTTGTTCTAAAGCAATGCAAAGCGTTTAATTTGGGAAATGCCTATGCATGTGTACATATTTGCCTCTTAGAGTAATCATTACAAAGTACCAACTAATCACTAGTTGACAACATTTACTAAACCATATTACAAGTTAAATGTTGGGACAGAGGGATTTGAAAGTAGAATCCTCCAATTTCTGCCAAGGTGAAGTATTGAAGATATTAATAGAACGTATCTGACTGATATTGGGATACCTTGTCTGCACCTGATATTATACTCTTAACCAGTGGAATTATTTCACTGCTTCTCACCACACTATATCCCAAGAAATATTTTGCTTGAGACAAGGCAATAACAATGGCTGAAGCAGTTGTAAAGCCAGATATCACAGAGTGGCTGATAAAGCGGATAAGCCATCCAAGCCTATCATGAATAAGAAAATATTGTATCAATAAAACATCCCTGATGAAGAATCAACCCTTAATGCTAGAACCAATAATTACTAAATCATTGTAACTATAACATTTTACTCATAAGACTCGCGCTAATATTTAAATTTGATGTTCGAAAATCTTGAACGTTGAATTTCTGGTACACACAAATTGAGATATAGTTTATGTTGTGAAAAAGATTGATGAGAACAATATGGATTTGATCAGTGAAATTAGAGTCAACAGTACATTACAAACAAAGAGAACTTATTGAGGTTTGAGGCAAAAGTACCTCAAGAGCCCCATTGTGCATTCTAGAATCCCAACCATGAGTGATAACAATATAGCGAGTTCTGTATATAATTCACCGGATGAATCAACACTGCCTAGAACATTAGAGACCAGTAGAGAGACCAATGCTACTGGACCAACAGCAAGCTGGCGTGATGACCCGAATATCGCATACACAAATATAGGCACTAATCCAGTATCTGAGGTGAAAGACCAAACAAAATGCCCAAGTTAGTTAGAGATATAGATTAATGTACATGGAGAAAACAACACCTTGCTCCCTTTACTCACACTAAGTGTCCCTAAAATTGGAACTAGAAGAGTGTAAATTCATACATAACCAAATAATCTATAAGCAATTAGGCTGCCCTATGCAGGTTAACTGCTAGTCATCTAGCAAGTCATCAGGGTTAGCTGTTCGCTGGATAAAGGAAACTATAGCATATGCAGATACTAATCCATCACAGCAGATTCAGCTGCAATGTAAACATCTAGAACCTAAGGCTATGGTATATCTCTCCACCAAAATAAGTTTGGATGACGAAAATAATTCTATTTCCAGGGATGTTTCAGAAACTTGTTCCTAATAATATTGAGGATAAGGGATTTCTGAGACTGCTCAAAATGCCGAAGTTAATTAGAAAAATAGATTAATGTACAGGGAAAATACGACACCTTGTAGGCTCTATGCTATGAACATTACCCTCTTTATGCGTCATCTTTCTCTCTCCAATTCCTCAAGTACCACTTGTCTTATGAACACTCAATTACTTTTTCCAGTTATTCAAGTTAGTTAATAAAGTTACCGCATGTAACTATATTTTCAACTTCGGGGAACTTAAACAATAATGTAAAGAGAAGATGTTGATGTTCAACTTACAAAGTCCATATATTGGTTGAAGTCCAGCTAGCTTTGCATATGACATAGACTGCTCATATAGAAACAAGATGAAGGAAGAAATTTAGTGCTTGCAATATAAGATTAAAACAACCAACTGCAACAAACAGTTATATTACAAAAAATATTTTTTCCAAACAAGTTGGGATAGACTAAAATGAAACTCACTAGAAATTATAAAGAGGTGAACTGCGTCAAGGGTTCAAAAACACAGATGTCACCCTTGCATACTCTCCTATCTAAGGCAGTTGCAAAAATAGATCTATAAGTGATTATACACTCTCTTAACTGCGGCAATCAGGCATGTAGTAGTTGTTGAAAGTTGGAACGGTAGGAAAGCAGAAATGACGAAGTATATTTGAGCAATTTATCGAAGCAAATACTGTCTGAACAAGTAAAAGGCAACATGGCTAACAAGATAGGGTGGCATCATCGCATCATATAGGTTTGGTAGATGTTATTGGTCAAAATTAAGATACTTTGTGAATATTGTCGTGTTGTCCGAACGGGTTGGCTTGTATAAAGTGGCCTATAGATGGACACATAGGATCAATCTGGGTTTTGAGATCACACATTTTGGATTGAAGATTAGATCTCTAAGCTCCTTGTAAGCTCAAAGTTGTGGGCTACCAATTACTTCCACCATGGTTTTAAGTAGATTTGGAGGTTATTGGGCCATGAGGTGTAACAACTCGTCCCACATGCATAGGAAATGGGACTTCTGAGTTCCTTATAAGCCCAAGTTGTGGGCTACCAATAACTTCCACCATGGTTTTAGGTTGAATATGAAGTTATTTGGACGACATGTTGCTTTGGGCTTTGGCATGTTCTTGTATCATCAGGTATGATGAAGGGGGGGTGTTTGTAACGTCTTAGGTGAATCCCACATTGTTGATTACAAGGGGGAGATTTTGGGCAAGCCTAACAAGGACGTCAGGAGTACATGGTTTAAAGTTGAACCCAAAGTTATTGGCCAACTTGTTGCTTTTGGCTTTGCCATGTTACTTATAAGCCCACATTACCAATAACTTTCACGATGGTTTTAAGTTGAACCTAAAGTTATTGGCCAACCTATTGTTCTTGGCTTTGGCGTGTTACATGGGACGTTACAAATGGTATCGGAGCCGAGCTTTGCACCATAGGGGTGGTCCCTGGGGAAGGAATTTAAGTGGAGGAGTTTGTAACAATCATCCCACATGGATAGAAAATGAGATTTGGTGGTCATTAAGAGAGAACTTATGGGAGCTAGAATACTTTGTAAGTTACAGAAATTTGATAGTAACAAATCTTTCAAATAGCTTAAGGCAGTTACAAGTTCTCTTTGTTCCTTGGAAATCAACCGAATCATCTACAATCGATGAACCCCAGTTTTTTTTAACTTAGTGCTATGCTTATTAAGAGTTAAGCTTTGACTTCTGAATTCTAATGGGACTGCATTCAAGTTCAGAATATACACAAATTCTTTTACAAATTCAATGTAGATTTATCTAACTTATAACATTTATAGTGAAATTAAATTTAGTGCATCAATTTTTTCCTTAGAACGATTAGGAACATCCATAACAATAACAATTAACCTTGTGAACATCCATAACAATACTAAAATTAGAAAGCAGCCCCTCGGACCTCAAGAAAATACATGTAGATTGCATTAGAGTGGTGAGTGGAATGCTATCCAGTTAATTTAAGCACTAAAACCTAGCGAAACAAATTGCATAGCTACTAAAAAGCTATCAAAGAAGGTTCTCAAGTCATATAAGCCATTATAAGGTACTGTTAACACAAAAATAATATAGCGTTAAGAGAAAAAAGGTTCATCAGGTTGTGGTTGTAAGATGCTTGGATTAAGCTTAAACCAAGTAGAATGTCTCAATTCTGATCGACTCATTTGTACCTGCGGCACGAGCATGATACCAACAGTGATACCGGAGACCAAGTCAGGCTGGAGATACTGACGCCAGTTGTAGGTACGTATCCAACGTGAACAAGGGAGAAAGGTCTCAATCCAATCGATAACCTTCATCCGCTGCAACTTCTCTCTCCATCTCGACAAAGCGGTCGCCGCCGGCGTCGTGTCTCCGGCGGTGTACGAGTGTTGAAACGGGATGACTTTCACCGTGCGATTCGCCGGCGTCCTCATGTGAAGCTGAAGCGATTAGGTCTAGAACGGACGGTAGTGGTGGAGGAGCCACCGGAATGCAGATTTTCCGGTGGTAGGTGGCCTTTGGAGGCTGTGAGAGGGCGGCAGCGTCACAGTTGTTGTTGTTGATGATGACCACGAGTTTGTAGTGGTGGTGTAATCCTCCATTCGTGAAGTTGGTTACGTCAACGATTCTTTGGGTCCCGCTGAAAACAGCAATATTCGTCCAAGTCAATCACAAAAAGACGATCATGTTTTTCGCATCCTCCAACAATTATTCAATTCCAAATTTCAGCTGAATGGTCATTAAGCTGGCTTATCTTTTGTATATACGTTGGAATGGATAAAACATAGCTTATAAGTTAGCTTTTTGATAAGCTACGATTAGGCTTTTGAAGTTTTTTTCAATTATACCCCTTATTAATATTAATTATTACATCTCAATGTATCATTTTAGATATCCGTAAGCTAGTTTTTGCCAAACATCATTTGTTAACGAGCTAAGTTATCAGCTGCCAGCTAGTTTACCAAAGATAACCTTAGTCAAACAACTTGAGCCATGGTGGCCGAAGGTTAAAAAAGTTAGATGGGAATCTTTGAATCCAGAAAACCGGGAGAGAAATAAAGACTATTGAAATTAATAAAAATCGAATAGTTTTTAGAATTCAATTAAAATATATAAAAATCTTTCCAAATCAAGCAAAAAGAAATTTTAAAAACCTTTCAAAACAATAAAATTAAGCTAAAAATGCATCGGATAATATTTGAAAATTTTTAAGTTTGTTAAGATACCATGATATGAAAAAATTTCTTGGTTTGTTCCTATTTTAAAGTTACGTTTGTGTTTTTAATATGTTTTTGATTTAACAATTAAAAAGAAATAAGTGGTAAAGAAGAAGGGAAAAAGATTTGTTTGTATTTTCAAATTTAAGCAGGAGCCGAAAAAATGAAAGGGATAAAGTTTTACGAAACAAGAGCATCTTCAACACCTTTTTTAAAAAAAAATTTAAAGTGGAGAACTAAAAAAATAAAATCTCTAAAAAAATTGCATTTAACAACTTCCCTATTTTAGAGATTTCATCATTCATTTTAATACTAAAATATTTCATCAATCTTTTAAAAATTTATTTCACTCTCCAAGTTATTACTTTTTAAGGGTTTCTATCGGGTCTTTCATACAGTAAATCATTTTTGAAATAATCTTCAAATATGGAGAAAAAAACATTTTCTCTAACTTTCTCCATTTTAGAGATAAGTTTGGAAAAGATGTTAAAGTATCAAATTAACCCAAAATCTTCATTTTTCAACTTTTTTCTTTATTTTGGGAATGTTGTTCGAAGTGCTATAACATATGTTAATTGTATTTAATTTTATTTATCTTACAGTAAATTGTAATGGATGAGTAGCTATGTGATTTTATAGATATTTTTAATTATTTTTATTTGGTTTTTTTTCATTTTAGGACAAAAAAAATGAGTCTTATTTTTCCCTTGGTCATTTTTTTTCCATCCTAATTTTTTTTGAAAACAAAGGCATTTTTTTATCTCCTTTCGTTCATTTTCCCTTTGTTAAAAACTATTTGAAAACACAACGTTAGGTTGTGTTCTCGAAAACATCCATACCAAATAAAAGGAAAGGAAGAAAAATAAAATAGATAAAATTTTGTTTTTCGAAACATTTTTAAGAGAGAGGAGAGAATGCGTAAGAAAAAAGAAATAATGAGTAATCTACCAAAACTTTCCTCCTAGTGGCCCAAACTCGAAAGCGATCTTAATCGTGCTCGTCCCGATCGAGCCCAAGCTTCTTTTTTGAAAATGTTTGGTCCTTTCATCCTAAAAACAAATGTTTATATATTTGTTTTAGTTTGTTAGAAATTTAATGTTCATTTCCAAAAGTGAATTTGAGTTTTTTGTTCTACCTTTAACTATGAGATGAAGAATGTTAATGGAAAAAAGGTAAAATTGTTCTTTAGTTGATTAAAAAGAATATTAATTTGTAACGCCCCGTTTTCAAAGTTAATTAATTTAACTGTTTTTAGTGGATTGAGTTAACATTTGATTGGTTATGACATTTTCAGGAGTTAAGGGACTGTTATGATAAACTTAAAAGTTAAGGGTTTGTGTTGGCATGTATAAAAGGGAGAGAAAAGCCTCAAATCTCCCTTTTACTTGTGTTGGTTGATTCCAGAGAAAGAAAGGGAGAGAGGGGGCGATTTTGGGAGGGCTAGAAGGAGGAGACGAAATTGATCGTGTGGAATCAACTGTTGGAGGTTATGCAAGGGAGTCAAGTCCCGATTGTAGTTCACGAGCAAGGTATGAATTTCATCAAGTTTGGTACGAATTATGTCTTAGAGTAAATGGGTTAGGATTAGATTGAGGAATGATGATCAATTGATCATCAATTGCATGTTGTATGAGTTGTTTAGATGTTTATGATTGTTAGTTATCGTTTGGGGATTGTTTATTTACATTGATGAGTCCAAAAATGGTTGAAATTGGGTATAGAGGTGAAAACCTTGGCTGTTTGGGCGTTAACCAACGAGGGGCACAACTGGGGGAATCGACGGGTTACCCGCGGGTAACCAGCCGCCGATGAGCCGTCGTTTGTTTTGTTTCCTTCCGGCGAGTTTTTCATGCGAGTTCGTTTTGGGGTTTTCTTGAGTGACATTCCATATGGGATTGTTATAGAGAGTGTTTGGTAAAGTTTGGTAGAAATTGGGCTAGTTTTGCTATGCTAATTCCGTAAGAAGCCGAGTTAGACTTTAGAACTCATTTTGAGTCGATTATTGATGTGTTATGAATGTGTGCACTTATAGGTGTTTGAGCTAATTGTGTGTGCTTGCACCAGAGCTTGTTACCAAGCTACATCTCAGACAGGTGAGTACTCTATATGTGCCCTATATGGTTATGTATGTATAATTATTTATTCATGTGTGGATATGTGTAATGCTGGCATGTAAAAGGATATGATAGTACCTATGATGGTAGTGATACCTCGTAGGGACTAATTACGGATTAAAAGGCCTGGTACCAGCGTCATTTATTTTCCTTGCTGGTATTGGGCCGTAAGGAAAGGGTTATGATATGTGCTTGGTAATTACTATGTATTTATGGTTATGTATGCATGAGTATATCCGGTATAGATGTGTGCTCATTTAGCATAAAGCTTACCCCGTGTTGTTAATGTTTTTAGTGGCAGGTACTTCCTCTAGTAGTAAAGGGAAGGCTCCAGCTTGAAGCTCCGAATGGTTAGCAGCTCAGCGATCCAAGTGTCATGTTTTAGATTTGGGACACATGTGTTGTCCGGATACACGTTTTACATAAACTTTGGTTGCTACTTGATGGGTTTTAACTTCTGAACTTATGTTACTTCCTTTTAACTATTGACAATTAAAGGTTTTTGTTGAAGTATTATGTATTAATGGAGTTTCCGTTATTCAAGGTTATTTTCGTTAAATTCATGTTTTTAAGAAAATGAGTCGTTACATAATTACATGTGTGTACAACTTTTTTTTCACTATGGACATTTATTTTTGGATAATGGGAGTAATCATTAACTATAATGTTTATCATATTGTTTGTTAAAATCTCTTTACTTTCATCTTTGGTTTTCTAAATTTACTGTTTTTGTCACTATAGTTTGCAATTTGTTTTCTTTCAGCTCTGGAACTAAGGAGCTGTTTGCCAGTTGCTGAATGGTTTGATGTTGGATGATTAAGAGGTCAGAATGGTTAAGAGGCTCTTATGATACGGTGCAAAATGAAATATGGTGGTTTGGTAATTGTTGAGAATGAAATCAGGGCTCTGAATGGTTAAGAGACATCCATGATACTAAATCATTCAGAGGGTTTTGAAACCATTAAGAGGCAGTTCATTTTTTTGTCAAACAAAATTTACCTCTTAACGATTCAGAGACTGCCTCTTTATGGAACTGTTAAGAGGTAAACAAACTGCCCCTAACTCCATTAAATTTCACTCGTTAACCTAACGATACTTTCATCCTTTACTTTCTTTCATGCTTTATTGAAAATCTAACAAATCTTTTGATATTTTATGGAATCAATTTTGAGTTTGGTGAAAATTTAAGAATAAAATCATCTACTAGGTCTAGATTGTCATTAATTTATGCGTAATAAAAGGTTAGTATGTCGAGTAACATCGATAACTTAAAGTATTTAGTCTTTTCATGTTCTTCATATGGGGTGAATTCTTCTTTTACACATTCCTTTTTATTTTCTTCTATTGATTTTTAAAATAAATTAATATTTTATTTTTTATGTATAATAAATTAAAAATATATATGACTCTTTCCTTCCTCTTAGGGAGCCTTGTGCCTTCCCTTTTTACGACGAACCCCCTTTCCCTTACTTTTGGAAAACCTCTTGTCTTATTGGTGGCATCTGCTTCTTGATGATATCCCCTCCCCTCCCTTGCAACAAACACAAACTTGACAACCTTGAATATTCAAAAACAATGATTGCATCAACAAATAGAATCTTCAACCCGACAAACATGAAGCAAAGATTAACCCACCAGGTGCAAGAGAGAAATCTAGGGTTTTTTTTTATTGATGTGTTTTTGGATTTAAAACAACACATCAACTCAATGATTCAAAGCCTATTCAAAAGAAATATAGGGTTTTAGTTTAATTTGAAAGAAAAGTCATATTCACACTTTTCATCAACGTTATTGTTTAAATTTGTTAATGGTTTTGTAGTTTACTCTAACAAATATATGCATAACTAAATATACTCATCACTTGTTGAGATTTTAACCTCAGACTTTTTTGTGTGAATTAGTATTTCAAGATCATGCTATCGAAGCAGTTTGATTCTATGTTTCTTAACAATTATTATTATGAATATCAGACCATTATGGCATTATATAGTTGCCCGAAAAAGACGACGAAGGTCTAGTTTTTGCACACATAGGAAACATTATATGCATATGCACATATAAAAGATAATAAATAAATAGATTTGGCAATCTAAAACTAGTTTGGCAGATGCCTAATCAATCATAATATTTAAATACACATGCCTTCTTCCAAACTTGTATGATAGAAAAACAATAATAAAAATAAGGTAACATAACACATATCACATAAGGTTAGGGCAAGTAACTTGATCCATTACAAAAATGAAAAAAGATACATAGGCCTATTTAGATTTTTTGGAGTGAGGCACCCTATCTATAAGCTATATATATTTAACCATAGAGCCTAAAATGTAATTTACAGTAGATGTAAAGTTACTTGTTCTATTTCATCAATAACTAGCTTATCAGTTAGTTTTTATACATAACTTCAAGTTTGTAACTCTTCAGCTTTTTAAATCAGATAAGATATATCTCAAACTAATACTTGTTTTCTTAAATTTTCTTATGAAAATCTAAATGAATTTTAATTTTGATATATTATAATAAAAAGTAAAACTATTTGTAACAAGTTAGGCCATTGTCTAAGAGCATATTCGACAAATTCCTTAAAATTGGATAATTAAATTCAAATTATTTAAAAGAAATTGCATTTAATTCTAACAATTTTTTTCATTTTCGAGATTGAAACATTCATTACATTATTCCAAAAAAATTCATACTCTCTCGACTACTTTCTCTATTGTAAAAAATCCATTGAATCAAAAAATTATTAAAAATCCTAATTTTCTCCATTTTGGAGTATATACAAGAGATGCTCGAAGAGCAGCTTCAACAAATTATACAAAATGAAGAAAATGAGGAAAATGGATATTTCTAGCCACCTTTATGCTCCAACAAATTCTCTAAAATCATCTCCAAAATAAAGAAAATAGGAAAGAAATCTTTTTTCTCGAAATAGTGAGAACACCTCAAAAATGGGGAAATATTTGTAAGATGAATGTGATATTTTAGAGAGAAATTATATTTTAATAGATGAATGTGATATTTTAAATAGGGTTTAGTTCACGAAAGTGTATCAAACTTGTCATGAAAAGTTATTATATGTANAAAACTATCAAAACCTACCATTTAATGTATTTCGTGACAAGTTGGATACATTAAATGATGGGTTTTGATAAAGTTGGATACATACAATTACCGTTTCTTAAACTCTGATATGTCAAATGGTAAAAATGAAAGTACAATATATATATATAATAACTTTTCATGACAAGTTGGATACACATTCGTGAACTAAATCCTTTTAAATATTATAATCAATATTGAATTCTATGGAAATAGGAAATCTGTTGAAAATGAAAGCAACTTACTAGATTTTAACTTTTTGGTTCTCCATTTTGAAGAAAATTTGGAGATTTTGTTGGAAATCCTCTAATAAGCTATGTATCGGCTAATAAATTAGTTATGTTTGGTAGAAACTGACAGTTTAAACTAGATAATGATGTAAAATTACCTAAAAGAACATGATAAAAAAATTATTTAGAAAAATATAAGATAATTTAAAGAAAAAGAAAAAAAACTTATAAAACTTAGTAAAACACTACTTAAGGTCATGTTTGATGTTAGTGTATATAGCCCATGGGCTTGTGGCCTATACCTAGTTTTCCTTATCTGTACATATATTTATAGATTAGGTTTACTCTTTGTAATTGTAACATGCATTATACTTTTCCATATCAATATACGGCTAATTATTGGCCTCTCTCTCGTGTGTTCATCATCAACAATCATATATCAATTTTAACATGGTATCAGAGCTTTAGGCTCTCTCTCGTTGACTTCTGTCAACACCATCATTCGCTGCCATCACCACGCCGCTGCCGTCACCAAACAGCCGCCGTATCTTAGCCTGCTACTGCGCGTCATCTTCAACCCAATCTGGTCACATCGTCGCTCAGCCACCATCACCGCCGCTGCTGTATCACATCGCCGCTTCTTGCTGTTCTCGAATCACACTGCTGCCACTACAACATCCCGTCGCCGCTGCTCTGTACCACTGCCGACAGCCGCTCCTCTCTGAGCCTTCGCCACTACAGCTGTACCACTACCACATTGTTGTTGTTGTCGTACCACTACCACATCGCACCACTGCCATTTAGAGATTGTCGCTCAATCTCCACCAACAACCGCCATCATCGCCTTCAATCAATCACATCGCACCGTCAAACAGCCAAATAAATAACCGCCGTCAAACCCTAGAACCACTGCTTTTACATCTCACCAGATTTCACATTGCACCGGGCTTTCCCTTGCATCGGGTTTCATTCATACCCGGTTCCTTCACCGCTGATCTTCACAACACCGGGTTTCAAACCCAACCTCCAGCAACACCGGTTTTACTCAAACCCACAGTCAAACCGGGTTTCATATCTAGCCATGACAAACCCGACCTGTAACAAGCGATTCTACCACTTTTCTACCCGACGATCTTAACACCGGATCTTGGCGACCCTGACATCAGAAATCGGCGATCCTGCCCCTCTTTTATACCAAATATGGTATTTTTCTAAGTCCTACTATGTCATTAAACTAATGGCATCCAGCTCCAATCAAACTAAACTCAGTCTCAATAATACTTCTGGATCTGTTACTTCAAAAGATCAGTGCCACTGGATCCGTCACTCAGTCTAAACTTATGACCCTCATGCGCCAAAACTAACATCTTATGCAACAACTTTAGCAACTTATGCAACAACCAATGCCATGGACTATGGGTATGCATTCCCAGCGCTCGTCTACATCAGGCACCTTTTGGATTTTTGATTCTGGGTGTTTTAACCACATGACACCGATTCAGTTACCCGATGTACTGCATGTACCAGGACTAGCGATAGGACTAGTCTCACTTACCCAACTTATGGAATCTGGTCTGCTAATTTCGTTTCATTCTTCTGGTTGTGTTATGCAGGATCCAAAGACAAAACAGATTGATGGAGAAGGCCGTAGAGTTGGACGGATACTTGAAGTCATCTATATCCGCTTACCCTTACCTTCGTCATATACGAACCTTACTGCGCCAGTCTCCAAAATCCCTTCTATTGATCTATGGCATGCTCTCCTAGGACACTTGTCATCGGCCAGAATAAAGCTATTAGCCAACTCTAGTCTTCTAGGTGATATCACTTCCAATGAAGTTTCTTGTTTGTCCTGTAAACTCGGCAAACATCATGTTCTACCTTTTGAACTCAATGACTATAATTATGTTTCTGCTTTCGATCTTATCCATTCTGATGTATGGGGACCAGCACCACATCCTTCTNCAGGTACTTCGTTATCTTCGTCGATGATCACACACGTTTCACGTGGATTTATCTTATGAAACATCGATCAGAACTACCTCATATTTATATTACCTTTGCTCGCATGATACAAACTGTTTATGTAAAAAATTACACCAGTCGATGTCGAACGGATTGTGTGAGGCTTAACCGT
>LUCG01072102.1:213-11499 GCA_001633085.1 Carthamus tinctorius | reverse complement strand
TTAAGTTATTTAATAATTATTTTATTTTTATTAAAAAAATAAAGTAATTAATGAATATTTATATAATATTTTGTGTTTAAAAAAAATTAAAATTATCAAAAGAGTATTTTAGTCATTTACCAAAATTTCATTCCAAATCCAAAGCTAAATTATGTGAACCAAACAAACATATTTCAATTTCTTTAACAGATTCTATTCCAATTCTGCCAACCAAACAGGTTGTCAAACCTGACAGCATTCCATTTCAATTCCTTCAAAGTCAAATTCATTTGACAGATTCAATTCCATCCAAAAACATTATGCGACCAAATGCAACCTTAGAGTAAAAACCATAAAAACGATGGTTTCATAGCTTAAATCAACGAAAAATCTTCATGGAGTTGTTTAATTTGATAAAAATGTTTCATATAATTCATTTTCGGCTTTTTTTTTGGTAAAAATGACAAGGTTTTATAGGAATAAAAAAATACGTGAAACTGTTTTATAAGAATAAAAAAAGTTTATGAAACCTTTTCATTTTTACATAAAAAACACCGAAATATAACACAATTTCATCAAAAAATAAATTCTTTGAAACATTTTCATCATATTAAACAATTTCATGAACCAATTTTGTTGATTTAAGTTATGAAACTGTCGGTTTGAACGGTTTTTACTCTTATCGTGGTTTCTAAATGANCACACACACACACACGAATAATATAAGCACGTTGAAGATATATAGAAGGGATGGACCTTTAATGGAGGCCTATCAATAGAATGCCTCCAACAAATTATTTGCCATGGTTTCTTTTTGAAATGGAGTATATACTCGGGATACGATGCACGCTTCTCGTGGCCCTGCTAAATTGCATTTTGAACACATTACACAGCTATAAGTATGATTTCTTTTTGCACATAAAGCATGCCTATTAGAGGAATGTCGTTGATCACATTATATATATATATACACACACGAATAATATAACCACGTTGAAGATAGAAGAGATGGACCTTCAATGGTGGCCAATCAGTAGAATGCCTCCAACAAATTATTTGCCATTTCTCTTTCGAATGGAGTATATACTCGGGATACGTTGCACACTTCTCGTGGCCCTGCTAAATCGCATTTTGAACACATTACACAGCTATAAGTATAATTTCTTTTTACACAGAAAGCATGCCTATTAAAGGAATGTCATTGATCACATTATATATACTTATACATACATATATATATATATATACACGAATAATATAACCACGTTGAAGATAGAAGAGATGGACCTTCAATGGTGGCCAATCAGTAGAATGCCTCCAACAAATTATTTGCCATTTCTCTTTCGAATGGAGTATATACTCGGGATACGTTGCACACTTCTCGTGGCCCTGCTAAATCGCATTTTGAACACATTACACAACTATAAGTATAATTTCTTTTTGCACAGAAAGCATGCATATTAAAGGAATGTCATTGATCACATTATATATACTTATACATATATATATATACACGAATAATATAACCACGTTGAAGATAGAAGATATGGACCTCCAATGGTGGCCAATCAGTAGAATGCCTCCAACAAATTATTTGCCATTTCTCTTTCGAATGGAGTATATACTTGGGATACGTTGCACACTTCTCGCGACCCTGCTAAATCACATTTTGAACACCATTACACAACTATAAGTATGATTTCTATTTGCACATAAAGCATGCTTATTAAAGGAACGTCATTAATCACATTAGAACACTTTGCGTAATTCATTAAATCAAATACACAGGTGTTGTTCATCATAAATAGTTAACGGAAACAACCTAAATAGGAAGTCCTGATGTTACTATAAAATAATTTTGAAAATACAATATTATAATAATAAATGCCACGTCAACAATATGATACATGTGGACAGCCTACATGGACAATGAGGTGGCATAGAAACCTAGTATAATGGGTAAGTTTAAATTAAAAAGTTACTCAATGCTATAATGGATAAATTTTTCAAAATACAATGCTCTAATAAAAATAATATAAAAGTACATTTCTGTAATAAAAAAAACTGAACGTACAATGCTATTATAATTTTTTTTTAATGAAAGTAGGTTGCTATTTTACGCATTTTGCCCTTCTCTAAATACAGGTGAGTTGCAAAATTTTATTAAAAATATGGAAAAGGTTTTTAAGCGACTTCCTGGAGTTCCGACGTAAACTTTTAAATGTTTTACTTCCCAAATATGACATGTAGAGACACTAACTTGGTATCATTAGCATAAAAAACTAATAGAACAACACCAAACATCACCTTCATGTTGATTACCTTTAAAAATACTATGAACATTGAGGATAAGAAGTTCTTGATCTTGATTAGCAAGCTAAAACCACATTGAAAATAAAGAATGAGAAACATAACAAAAAAAAAAGTCAACAATAACGAAAAATAAATTAATTTTACCTTTCATGACGAGCCGCATAGAAAACCCACATAGTTTCCTCTTCCATCAAGAAGAGATGAATGATACAAAACATATACTTATATGAGTAATAAAGGTACTCCAGTTTGGAAATTGAAGGTATCGGATAGAGATATTTATACACCTAAATTCCCAAAAAAACAAATCACAATGTTTCGATGTGGGACAAAAGTTTACTTATTTGACATTGGTTCCATAACTATCTTTGATATCGATACGATGTGGGATAACAAAAATACTAAGAATAACCTCAAAAAAGTTTCTCTTTCTTTTGTAGTGTCTAGTGACATAATCCGTACAAACACCATAATCATCATACTTATTATGATCAAGGTCAACAATGACAATGTATATTCTACTCATTTAAGTTACCTAATGAGTAATGAATTATATGCAATTAAATCTTTTTGATACAATCAGTTTCTTAAGAAAAAACATATATTTGGTCAAATGTGCCATTGTTCAAACTATACCTAGTAAGCATCAAGTCATATGCAATTAAAAGACCATTTTTTTAGAATCTCCCCCTCTCTTAGAAGAACCATATGTTTGATCAAACGTGTCTATGTACATCTACAAATTTAAGTTTTAGGTTACTCTCTATGTGTAGATTACTGTCATCCTGTGCATTAATCCATCCTTCAATTGTTGTCTTTCCATTCTTCATAACAATGCAACAAGTGTGCATTATCATTCCCTTGACTCGACACAATAAAGGATGTTGTAGAGTAAATATGTCATCGTCGAAAGAATGTGACACTAGAGATAAATATAAACTAATAGAATTATTATGTTAATAAGTCATATTTTCATCCTTATCATGATCATTATGTAATCTTTACTATTTAATGGGCTTATGCTTGACTAGAATTCAAGACTTTCATTCTCTCCAATTTATGCTCTTTTGGATACAAATAACTTCTTACTATTATAATTTCTATTATTGCAATTTTTTCCATGATTAGAGTGAAAATTTTATAAAATAGGTAAAAAAGGAAAACTAATACAATAAAAAGAAGACTGGCAATGTCATAACCAATATATGAATATTTAGGTGTCGTTACTTGATGCCTGCCTGATAAGTGTTTATCGGGTTAATTTACCTTACGAGATAAACATGACAAGTACTAGAATCTTACCCGGTAAGAGCATTGACATGAACCAAAAGTCTAACCCGGTAAATGAGATTTACAAATCTTACTCGATAAGCGCTTAACGTGTAAATTGTTGCATATGGTACTATCTTGAGAAGCTAAAATATTGTCTATTAGGCATGTGGTAGGGCCTTCGGGCTTACCACGCAGGGTTGGTGGCTTTAGCTGGGCTGTGTTACTCCCATATGCGGGATTCAGCGACAGGTACTGAATTGGGTTTGGAAGCCCGAGTAACCCGCTCGTCTCTCTCTCTCTCTCTCTCTATTATTAATATATTAGGTATTCGGACACGTGGATAGTGCTACTCCTATTTTGGGCTTGTGAGTAAATCCGATACGGCGCTAACGTGATAACTCGTCACGATACCGAGGGCCTTATGGCAGATACCGAGTAGGTATTTAAGCAAACGGGCTCAATTTGAGTTGGGCCTTTCTTGTTTAGAAAAAGCCCAACCTACACCATATATAATAACCTCCTAAGACCAGCCTTTTAACAGAGAAGTGGGAAGTGGCCACCACCATGCGTTTCACAGACTCGCCGGTGATCGACCTCACCGTCAATGGCGCAAAGCTCTCATTTCACCAAGATAACGGCTCAATGCACGTCGGAACCACCGTCTGGCCGTGCTCCCTAGTTCTCGTCAAGTTCGCCGAGCGTTGGCTCGCTTCCACCACCGAAAACCCTTACGCAACCCTCCTGAACTTCCACAACAAACGCGCCGTCGAGCTCGGCACCGGCTGCGGCGTCGCCGCCATGGGGCTTTACCTCCTCGGCCTCAAAGAGGTCGTCCTCACCGACATCGCGCCCGTCATGCCGGCGCTCAAGCACAATCTGAAGCGCAACAAGCCTGTGTTAGGTAAGATGTTGAAGACTGCGCAGCTCCATTGGACGAATTCGGACCAGATTAAGGCCCTAAAGCCTCCGTTTGACTTTGTGATCGCGGCCGATGTGGTGTACATAGAGGAATCGGTGGGGCCGCTGCTGGCGGCGATGGAGGCGATGGTTAGTGATACAGGGGTGGTGCTTCTAGGGTATCAGGTGAGGTCGCCTGAAGCTCATTTGTTGTTCTGGGAGCAGTGTGGTCGGATCTTTGAGGTTGAGAAGGTGCCGCATGAGCATCTTCATCCGGAGTATGCGTATGAAGAGAGTGATGTTTATGTCCTTAGAAAGAAGTTGTAAACACCACAGATTAAGGTGAGTATATGGCACTTCAATTGAAAGTTTATTTCAGTTTTTGCATTGGTGATCATGCTAATTAGCATCAAACACAAGTCATTGTGCTTGCCAGTTTACTTAAGTCGCTTCTTTATGATCAATATTCTTAACTTATGGCACTTTAGTTTTAAATGTATTTCAGTTTTGCATTGGTGATCATGTTAATTAGCTTCCAGCAGAGATGACCGTGGTTTCCAATTCTTTTAGTTGTCATTTTATTGTTGATGGCAAGCAAATTTTGCTTCTTTATGACCGGTACTCTGGTAGGGGGTTTGATTGATCAATCAGCCTCTTTGAAAAAATGCTAGCAAGTATGTTTACAAAGAGTATATCCCAATCCTCAAAAATCCGAGGAGCTCGCTGGGGTTTCCTTATTTTCTAGTAGTTTTGTTGCCTAATTGGTTGATTCGGATATAACTAGATTTATTTGCTTTCTTTTTAGTTTCTACACTGATCTGCTCTTGCTATTGCATAAGGTACAAATGAGCCCAAACATGGTTTGTATATTGTGCTGGAAATAATACCTGAGAACATAGTTTATGGCTCTTGTATACATTATAAGAATAATTAAAAAAAAAAGATCGATATCTGTTTAGGTCATGTGTTGTTCTTTCATCTTGTAAGCTAGGTGAGGTCATTTTAAATAATGGAACACTTTATTCAAGTTATTGATAGAACAACCAACACAACTTCAAAAACAAATCTTTGATCTTAAGGATGAAATGGTGCAATTGAACTACATAAGCACTTGGATGACACTTCCTTTCACAATCTTAGTTCTGGTGTTTTGGATACGTCCATTTCTGTCTTCGTCTCTACTGAACCATTGTTTGGGTTCTTCTTGTATCATCGACTAAAAGACCATATATTATTGATATGTGGTTCTCCCTATCAGACATAGGGTCATGGTATTGTGCTTTATTAACCATCCAGTTTAAAGACAGGCTTTTGGGAAAAACATGATTATTGGACTTTGGACATATAATAGTTTCAGTCGTATTTCTTTAAAATATCTGTTTTCTTATGAGGATGTCTATGATCATCTATTAGGCATATATAAAGCTAGGATATATTGGTTTTTTTTCCTTACTATGCAACTGATGTGTTCAAAATCTTCCATGTAACAAATATATCTCATCCGTTGACAACATGCAACACCCCTCTCACCGACACCCTCAATCTCAATCCTTAAGCAATTTGGGAAGTGGGGTATCAATCTCACCCATGGTTTTCAAAATCGTGTGAGGCTTACGCCTCGAGGCAGTCCAAAACCGCTCATGAGGCTTAAGCCTCATGGTCCTGGGCGAGGCTTAAGCCTCAAACGTTGAGGCAGTGCCTCGAGGCGGTGAGGCGTGAGGCGTGAGGCTCTTTTGAGAGTGCCTTGAGCGTTCGGATTTTGACTTGAAACTTGAATTACTTTTTTCTTGAAGTAAAGTCAAACTAAAATGTCAATGTATTTTAATATCTTTAAAGTACAAAGAGACTTTTTAGGTAGTCCNTCTCCTACTTTCTTCTTTTTCTCTTTTCTTCTCCTCCGAAACCCACCGAATCCCTCCATGTCCTTAGTCCAAACTCTTTTTTCTTCTCCATTTCTTACCTTTTAGACTTGTAACTATTAATTTTATGAACTTATGACATTTAAAAGTTTGTAAAGAATTATGTTTTGTTTATTATTAGTATTTATNTATTTAGTATATATATTATGTATTATATATATATATATATACATACACACATATATATTATATGCACGCCTTGAGGCTTACGCCTCGGATCGCAGAGGTAAAACACCTCGAGTCCCGATTGGGATTTTTAAAACCTTGATCTCACCTACTACTGAAATCAAGGTTCTAAATGGCGTGAGGCGTGGCATGGCGGCGAGGACAAGCCTCAAGCCTTAGGAGCCAAGGCGAAGCCATGGCGTTTTAAGGCGTGACTTATGGCATCAAATTTCTAGTTCACATAAAATATTATATATAAGATCATATGTTTTGANAAATCAAATATCGCATTAGGAGAACTATGCAGTAGGCCAAGGCGTGCCACGGGCTTAACGTGGCGTGAGACCCAAGCCTTGAAGCCATGGCGCGCCATGGCGGCTGCAAGGCGAGTTTTTTAGAACAGTGACTGAAATGCACGAATTCATTGCCTTAGATTCATAATAGTCACTAGATGTTCTCGCCACAAAATCTTGGGCGGGGGTGATGTAAGGGGTGTGCAAGAATGCTCAACAAGTAACTACCAGCAACAAATATGAACATATGTATATGAGATTGGCTTGGAAAAGATTGATTTCAAACGATAATCATCAACACAACTCTGCAACTGAATAGCCAATAAAATGAGGATGTCGCATAAGAACAATAAATGGTGACACATAACTCTGTAGTTCATACCCATGCACACAGAAGTAAGAATATAATCAATAACACACCTGTAACACAAATAGTGTCCTTTCAGACTCAACTCACTAGTATCTACTTTTACCTGAGAATAATTACTCAGAAATCTCCCTTTGCGGCCGTCTCAAAAGGCTTTGCCCTACCACATAGGAGCACCATTTCTCTCCACCCTAAAATGGGGAGGGGAGGAGATGTTCACTTGGAAGTAGGGTCTAGAGGGTGAGATGTATGGAGACCTGATCTCTACCCCAAAAGAGAGTGGTTGTTGCATGAAGACCCTAGGCTTATGAGCAAGTATAATCCAATGTACACAGATCCTTTTCAATAACCCTAAATCAGAAAGATATCTCAAGGGTAATCCATTTTTTTCATGCTAGAATTTTATTGGAATTATGTTGCTATACTTTGCTTCCTAACATCAGAATATGTGTATTTTGATGAACCAGTTTGCAGACTCACGCATAAAGTGTAAGATAGAAACAGTTTGTGATTTGTAGACGAGGGTGAATTTTGTAACATTAATGTTGTTAGTTACATTTTATTCTGACATGATGAGCTCTTCACATCTTTTAAGACACACTCTGTATGCATACGAGGGGTCTTCTTTTTTGCTTCTTCTCCAAATCTGGATATAAAACAAGGGTCAAAACGACATTTGACAAACTAATCCGTTTGTCACTTTCTTTCTTCATTGCTCCTGTGTTTGAACTTCTTGCTCACTGTACACCCCCCCTGAATCTGAGTTGAAAACCTTTTTTCACAATGAATAAATCAGTTGATATATGCTACTCAATTTGGTGATCCTTGTACATGTAATCTTCTTGGAATATCACTTTCCTTCAATGGATGGCTTCTAATTTTCATGATAGCTACTCCTCACCACCCTATCAAATGATAACACTTTTGGATTTGGCTTCGGCTTTATTTGTCCTGTTTTTTTTGTTTGGGAAATTGCATGAAAATGAACGTACTTTGCTGCTATTCCTATTTTTTTAAGGTACTTTTAAAACCTTCATCGTGGATTTTGATAGGTGACATCTCAATTTAGGTTCCTGGTTTACATGTGAGAATGCAAGGTACTTTGGACATGTTCTTGTTTCGCATAATGTACTTTGGACTAAATGTTTGAGATATCACATATGAGGTACAAAAATGAAGGTTTTTAAAGAATGTTACACAGATTAGGAGTCCGAACACTTATAAGAAGTAATAGACTAATAGTCAACCTGGGCTGTTTACCATGGCTCTTTCATCTACAAGGCCACACTCACCTCTAGACGTTGCTGCCGTATCTGTCTACTCTGGTAGCCACAGAGGTAGCAGTAGCCGTATGCATAATTTGATGCACTTTGTTTGCTTTAAATTATTTCATTCATTCTTTCAGGAGCTTTCTTTTTGCGGATTAGTTTTCAACTTTATGCTGTGTACTAGCTTTGATGATCAGATTTAAGGGTTACAGTTTGATGCCTTTTTTGACTATTTCATTTGATATCTTTAACAACCTTAGAACTTGTGGCATTTCTTGGAGACCAATGTCTTGTTGCATCACCAATTAAGTGAGACATAGATGTCTAACCCTCATAAGAGGTCTCTCTGCTAAGGTGTACCAACTCTCTTCTTACTTTCAAATGACCAACAAAAACTTGTCTCACATTACACCGAGACAGAACAGGACTAAGTAAAACAAAAAACATTTTTTGTCCACTTAAGTAAGTAGAAAAAAGAAGGGGGATGAGACAAGATTGGCAAATTACTAAACTGCCTATGTCAAATTAAAACCCTAAATCCTTCCACAATTTCTTTCACCCGCTTACCTCATTCTCGCTCATCTGTTCAGTCTAGTCCCAAGGTAATGGAACCGACATTTGTTGGCCATGCATTTTATTTGGTCATTTCTAGTTACAATATGAAAGTGCATTTATATACATATGACTTGCACTTTTTGTACATTTTCTCAGGATCATAATTATGCTGCTAATTATATTGCTACCCACTTCTGTTACATTCTGCAGGTGCCAGATGCTCAAGATTGCAAGGCTGTTAGTCTTTGCAACATAGACATAATATGTAACTGACACAAATATGCACACTGTAATATCAGGCCTTACTTCCTTTCAGGTTCTTTTTCGTTGTCTCTTGTTTTAAGCTTGTCTATGTTGGTTGTGTATCAATGCTTTATTTACAAACGCATAAACATACAAAATATGTGCTTTCATTGATTTGGGCTTAAATGGAAATATATATGGGGCTATAACTTCCGATTCATAACTTGCATTGAGATGATTTTCTGTAAGTTGCTTATTTTTTCACGCAAACACATTTCATTCAAGATGCTATATGTCCAATGCATTGTAGATTACTCCTAGATCGAGATCAGAACACATATTCTTCCTGATAAAAGAAAGAGCATAAACAGCAACTTTATATGTTCAATTGTCAACGTTGTATAAGGAAGATTCTGCAGAAGAATAACACACAAGATCAAATTTAATCAACCCATTGGCACTTGATTTTTTCATTCTTTCTTTTCTGTTGGGACTTTACATGACCAATCCTTAAGAATTTAATTAACGTCTTCCTTTGTTATCCATCATTTGTTGGCCTTATAAACAATCTCGTCGTCGTCATCCACATCATATGCTGGATTACACAGGCACCTGAATAGCCTACCGATGCCCTGCCATATAACCAATATTTTTAATGTGGAGTTTACAATTGGATTATAAGATTGTGTGCAACAGGAACAAACCTGTGTGATCAAAGGGGCTCGAAAATTGAGTGTTCTTGGTGAGTCCTCATCATCACTACTATCTGAGCTGCTGCTTGTATCATCCGTCGCATATTTCTTCTTTGATGTTCCAACATTTTGTGAATTTTTCTCTCTCTATATATACACAAAAGACAATTAAACACCATTAGATCAGTTTCTAAATGACAGACAGGGGCTGTTTGGCAGCTGCTGAATGGTTTGGTGGAGAATGATTAAGAGACTCTTATGATATAGTGCAAAATGAATATGGTTGTTTGGTAATTGTTCAGAATAAAATTAGGACGCTGAAGGGTTAAGGGAGGCCCAAAATACAAAATCATTAATAGGGTTTTTAGGACTATTGAGAGGCAGACTTTTCTTTTGCCAAACAAGATTCACCTCTTAGCGATTAATGGAAGTATTAAGAGGTAAACAACCAACCGTCAATTCAGACAACATCCCACCTGAAATATTTTCCCTAGAAGTTTTAGAGCCACTGCACGAGCTTTAAGCTCTTCCTTCCTGGCATTATTTTCATGGAGCACCTGCAAAATAAATTCTTTAAACTACGTCGTGAAGAAAACAACAGAAAAACAACGAGTTATTACTCACCATTTGGCAAACATGTAATAGAGTAACTTCAATGTCAACTACATTCAGCTTCCATAGCGAGTTCATAAGTGTATCCTTGCTGGATCTTAGATGTGATTCGACATCATTCGTGCCATCCATTTTAAATTGTCGGCGTGCATCTTCTTGGAGTTGTAGCAATTGAAAAGCACCTGTAATTGTTTAATTTCTTATCAAATATATCAGTATGTAATATGAGAAATATATGTAGTTACTTACTGATCATTGATTCATTTCTTTCTAGTTTATTTACCTCTTGCTGCAGTTATCTGTGACTTCCAGAAATGTCCTTTGTTTCGAACCCATTCAGCCATAAATGGTACCCCAAGGTAAATGGCTTTCTTTCCCAGCTCTTGTGCACCTTGTCTTTCATATATGTATCCGATTGTGTGCAACATGTTTGCTCCAAAAGCTGTTACAAGAATCGCAAGTATAGGATAGGCATATGAACTAAATATTTGTTGATTGGTAGCTTAATGTGTTCAAGGAACCATTTGTAGCAGCACATTGGATGATTTCTACTCCAATTTCATTTATGGCCATCATGGAAACTGTATACACACACAGATATATATATATATATACACATTTGTAGCAGCACATTGGATGATTTCTACTCCAATTTCATTTATGGCCATCATGGAAACTGTATACACACACAGATATATATATATATATACA
>LUCG01072090.1:0-11982 GCA_001633085.1 Carthamus tinctorius | reverse complement strand
ATATCCTAATCTAAACAATCTAAAGTTTATCACAAAGCTTTCACTAATGCACTAGTGAGAATAAAGAATAGAAATAAAGAAGGATAGAAGAGAGAAGAGAAAGGACGCAGTATAAGATAGAGTTGGTCTGATGTTGTTTGAAGAACACCCTAAGGCCTCTATTTATATTGCATGCATTAAATGCATGGTAAGGTCACCTTTACACGTGTTGTGTATTAGATGGACCTTGTGTACCTTTTACCATTTTAATATACTACGCATGGTATGTGCAGTATGCTAGAAATGGTGCAAGGTTGCTTTTGGGGGCTGATAAGTACGGAGGGAACAGTAAAGAGAACGTCCCTTTTGTACTATGTCAGTAAAAACATGGTTGTCCTTTTTGTGCATTAAAGATAATAAGACAATTAAACTTCATCAGGTACACGCCTCTGATCAGTGGCAAGAAGTCGCTGGTCCTTGGAGATATCAGCGAGTCACTGAGGCGTAGTCCCTATTGAGTGTCAGCATGTCGTGTTCAGGTAGCTATCACTGAAATCCGTCTTCATATCACGAGCAGCCTGAACTCTATCATCAGCTACTTTTTCGACATCGCTGATGATTCTTTGTTGCTTGACTTTATTGTCTTGAGGATTGATACTTCGTTCTTCTGACTATCCTATATCAGGGTCGCTGAACAGACTCCGCAAGTCCCTTATAGAATGCTCTCTATTACATCAGGTGCTTCGATAATAGAATAATCAAAGAGACTTATCTCAATGATAAGTCATCGAGCTTGAGTGTGAATAAAAGTATCTACACTAAGTAAGATCAGGGTTATCATTATTTCATCAGTCTTAGGAGAGTCTGGATCAACAGGCAGCTGCTATGCACACTATTCCTTACACAGACAACTCAGACAATATACGACTACTTAACATGATTTTTTGATGCAACTAATGCAAGATATGAATGAGATGAAATTGTTTCAACAAATTCAAGGTATAAGGCTTGGATTAAGTCTACCACAACATTTATTACCTACGATATGACCTCTGCCTTCACCCCTACCTGTTGTTATCTTTGATGATGTGTCTACTAGTCATCTATTTGAGTCGATCAATGAGGAAGATGATGGTGCAAAAAATCTTGGCTAGCTTAGTACATTTTCTCTCTTTATTTTCTTGTATATGTCAACAGATATAGTGGAGATTATGTTTTTTTAGATATTTATGTAATGTTTCTTTTCTTATTAATTAGCCAATTTATGATTCAAGTTGTTTTTATATTTGTTTATTTGTTATTTTTTGTGAACAAAAGTTTGTTCAAATGTGTTGACAAATGTTTCATTGCAAGTTAAACAACTTTTGCCTCGGTAAAAAGATTGACTGAAAGAGTCAACCCTTACTTTTGCTGATAATTTTATGTGTCGGGAAAAACATGGCGAATAGAGTCATCCTTTTGCAACACGATATTTCAAAATTTTGAGTATAAGCATGGATAGAGTCAACTCAGTAATACTCATAAATTATGTTTCTTGACTATCTGACTTCAACTAACCTAGTGAAAAATGACAAAGAACAAATCAATCCGTTTTGGGCATGGCCATGTGATGTGCGAAAAAATATATATAATTTATTAACAAAAAACAAACAAAGTTTTACCCTTGAAAGTTACCCAACTAATTATCACACATTCATAGGTAAGTGTACCTGATCGGGTATAATATAGTGTACGCAAGTCCAGGTATCGTTCTTACCACTGGGAACAGTGAAGCTATCATTATTTAGTCTACTAGTTCTACTAATTAAACTCAAAGATTATATTTTTAATGAGGGGTATTGATTGATTGAGAAAAACAATAAAAAGAACAACTAAATAAACAAAGATTAAAACTTTATAATGAGAGAGAGAAGTACCTACTATGGTTATGGTGATTCCATTTTCAGATGATTTGATTAAATGAATAAACCCTAGATAAATGACGATTGTAAGAATTTAAGTCAAGGCACCCTAAGAATACCTTGTGGTTGTCCACCGGAAGGTCTTCTAGCCCCGAATATATGGATGTAATCCAAATATCAGTTACCCTATCTATGGCCAAGTCGTAGGACCCTACTATCCAATCTGCTTTTGGTCAAAGGATTGCTTACCACGTCATCAAGGTGAAAGGTAAGGGAGGTTGATTAAACGGACGTAGTCTATTAATTAATTGTCAGATAACAAATACACCCAACCAACGAATTCAAGTAGCCACATTTAAAACCAATAGTAGTCCCCACATCCCAAATTAAGTACCTCAGGTAATAAGGACACCTTTTGAGACATACCTATGACAAGATCTATGAGGTATTCTCAACTGTGGATCACTATCCAATATCTATGGTTAGTAGATATCCGTGAATTTTGATCTGCTTTCCTTGCAGCCGTAGTCTTACTCTGAATACTCCACGAAAATCTCACGATGACTTTATAACCCCGTTGTCATTCTCACAACAACAAGTTGTCACGGATAATTTTGAACAAGCCTAGCTTATTCCTGGATTTCTTAAAACATGCAAAATGGTGAACCCCTTCAGGACCAATTTTGTAATCTTTCCATCTCAACCCTTAGAGATAATTATAGAATTGTATGTCCGAAGCTATCGCCGACATTATTAACTTGAATTACCTTTTTACACCTAATTTTTAACCGTTAGTATCACCAGTCATGGTTAAAATTATTGGAAATCTAAATGTTTAATTAATTGATCCCAAAAACAAAACAAAATTTTATTCCTTTGTTTTGCTGAAAAAGTTTTGGCAATCTTAAAACAATTTCATATTTTCTTACAATACTTCCTAAATTTGGAGAAAACTAGAAATAACTTTGAGTTTCCTAAATATGTAAGAATCGCCTTTGTAGATACTATAAATAGTTAAAGGTTCAAGCTTCTTGTTTGCATTCCCTGCAAACCCAAAATTGGATTCTTAGTGTTTGTCAAACACTTATCTAATTTTTGATTCCAATATTTGAACATTTTAATTTTCACAACTTTAAAATACCATATAAATCTTGACATTCACATGAAGTCAACACCGACTTCATGGGATACTTGTTTGAGTTCCCCTCAAACATTTGAATGTGCTATAACTTTTGGGAATTATGTCCTAACACTTGGACATATCTGACTTCCTTTTCAAAAATTCTCATCTAGTTATATTTATTTAAACTAATATGTTAATAACTTCCATGTTCCCCAAACATTTATTAATTATTACATAAACTAAGATATCCCATATCTCAATCAATAATTTATTTGTCATTGACAAATATTTATGTAGATATAATGCTCCCACTGGCCTTTATGAAACCCCAACTTACCTAGATTATTTCCTTTGACTTGTCAAATCCTGACATACTTGTCAACTTCTACTATCTCAGCATTTTCACAGCTTGGGTCTTCATCAACTATTATGTCTGGTTCATCTATTCAATCTTCTCAGCCTCAGAGTGATATGTCTAAGTATTTGGTGACTGTCACTGCTGATAATTTGATTACCAGGACCATGTACAGAAACAATAATCTGGTTATGGCTGAAGCAGTCAAGGCTCAAGCAAAGGAAATTGATGAGTTGAAGACTCGGGTTGCTGCTCTAGTTAAGGGAAATCTGCTACGACTTCTTCTACACCTCCAATACCTCCACCTCAACCATCTGTGTATGACTTGTCTATTTCAGATCTTAAGACATTGTTGATGGCTAAGCTTCTTAAAGATGGGCTACAAGACGATGTTGATTTGGTTCAAGCCTTACAAAGGCATACTCAACTTCTGTATACAGCTTCGCAAGAGCATAGAAGACAGAGTCATTTGGTTACCAAGTCTGATTTCCTGTAGTTCCAATCTTCAGTTGTATCTTCTCTGGGCAGTATGATGAATACTTTTATGGAGGCCATGACTACTTTGTCTGAGAAAGTCAGGATAGTGGAGGAAACTTGTCAAGCTATTGCCACTTCTTCTAGAAAGAGACATGATGATCCTGATGATCATGATTCATCATGAGGGGGAGAGGAAGAGAAGAATAGTTATAGATCCTTTAGAAGCTAGCAGAGGTCAAAGCAGTAGTCATGTCAGAGTTGTTGATAGGTTTGAAGAGAGGTTTCCCAAAGAAAGAGGTTCAGGTCCAAGAAGACATCATGATGCTATTCACTTAGCTGGAGGTGATGAAGTTGGAATGCAGTCCACTCTTGATTTTCTGAGTTTTGTACAGGAAGATGTGCATGATATAAGAGATGGAGAAGGGTTTGAAATCAGAGGTGTAAGGTTGAATGTAGGGTCAAGTGAGGTTCCTAAGGTAAAGTCTGAAATAGACAGAGTCTTAGAACTTCTTAATAATGTTGCTGAGGAGATTCATGGGTATGCCACAGATGATAATCAAGTAGAAAATGCTAGAAGAAGAGAAGATCAGAATCTTGAAGACATGTGTGCAGATATAGTTTTTGATTTTGAAAAAGATGATGTGGAAGGTCCTAGTTTGGCTGAAGTTGAGAAAGATGATTTAATGCCTTTGGATCCTAAAAGGGTTGCAAGATGGGAGAAGATAAAGGCTAGCTCTGGAAAGTTTTTAAAGAAGAAGGAATGGGACAGATATACAAGAGCTAGAGGTCCTTATCTGGAAGAGAGGTATAAGAGTAGGTTTGCTGATAATGAAAGGAAGATAATTCTTGATAAGATGTTTGGAATAGAAAATCTTAAAGCAGATGTTAAAGATGAGTACATTCACATGAGAAGAGTTAAGAAGCAGATATTGGAAATGGTCAAGTCAAACAAGAAATTTCTGTATGTTAAGAGCTATAAGTCAAACAATCTGAAGTCATATTACTATCCTGTGATCACTTTTGTAAGAGAAGATCAGAAAGAGTATGTGATTACAGAGGCTGATTTTCAGAATGTAGAGCTTGATTTTTTCTTAAGATCTTGTATGAATTGAAAAGTAAACCTTTTAGAACACAAGAAGAAGTCATTGCTTTAGTTGCTGTTGTCAGAAATCTCAAAGCCTCAATCACTTTGGCTCATCTATACGACTTCCAACTTGGTCTTGAAAGTTGGACTTCAAAGTTATTTTGTCATAAGCCTAAGAGAAATTTGATTGGAGCAGAAAAAGAGTTAGCTTCATACACTGTGTTTGATGATGGAAATAAGAACATAACTTGTGTTTATCCTGATTCAATGGGTGAGAAGAAAAGAATGCTTGTGCATGAAGTAATTTTGTATTCTGATGATACACTAAAGATGGTTCTGGATGAGTTGAAGAAAAGACTACAATTAGATAAGATGATAGTTCATGTGATTGAAGCTGCTGAAAGACATTTGATTGAGTTCTTTGTGAAAGAAATAGATGAAAGGTTGAGGACCAGAAATGATCTTAGAATTGCATAAATCAAGTTCAAACTCAGAAGAAAGTTTCCAAATTAATTTTGTTTCTAATTGTATGTTGATTTTGTTTAGTCCCTCCTTAATCATAAAAAAGGAGAGATTGTTAGTGCAATAATTTTATGGTTAAGTTGAGGGACCAATTGTGTAAGTTTTCCATTTCTAGGGTTAGGGGTATAAATACCCTTATGCCTTTTATTTGTATAAACAAGTTTCATTTTAATAGATACATGACTTGAGTGTTTTCTCTCTCTACTCTTTCTCTCTCTATACGTATTCATGTTTGATTGATTGATCTTGTGATTTCATCGTAGATTGAGGAGTTTAGATTCATCTTTTGGACTTACAAAATTACTAAATAAAATCTGAAAACAGTAACCTTCCATTTTCATTACCGATTTAAAGTTACCAAATAAAATATAATATTCCTCTAAACCTGAAAAACAATAAACCATCATTTTTCATTACCGNTAAACATACATATATATTTTTCTTTTCGAAAAATACATCAATATTTATATGTATATACATATTATTCCTTTAAATCTGAAAAGCATAAAACCTTTGTTTTTCATTATCGACTTAAAGTTTCTGAATAAATATATAAAGATTTCCTTATTCCTTTAAATCTGAAAAACAACTATCTTCCGTTTTTCATTACCGATTCAAAGTTACCGAATAAGTATATATACATATATGTATTTTCAAAAAACTATACATATATTAACAAGAATACAATACAGCCTTATAAACCTAGTAGAGCAATAAACCTAAATATAAACAGATCAAAACAAGGTACCATAGAAGACGATTGGCTCTAATACCACTGTTGGGTTTTCTGGTAACCCGGATTGACCAAAGCCATAATCAATCCGAAAGATGAAACCATGTAAGAAAAAAATTTGAAAAACATTAATAGTAGCGGAAGCAAAAATTGGTTTCAACTCAGATTAATCCAAAACCCAAAGTAAGATCTAGTTTTCTAGTTTATATCTTGATTACAAAGATTATATCAAAATGGTTAGAGATACCTGAATTGCTCAAGAAGTGGTCCACTCGTAATGACGCAGACGAACACACCCACTAGCAAGTAACAGCAACCGAGAGATCAATCCCAATACTTGGATCGACTTCTGTCTTGGTTGAAGATCACCAAAAACTGAACTCAGTTTTGGTTCTTGATATCGATGCCAAAAGAGAGAGGAGAGGAGAGAGGTTATTCTTTTCTGAAAGCTTAATTAATTTTTTGGTGTATCTAAAACTAAACTGAAACCCTTTATTTATAGTTAAGAAAACTATCAAATTAAGGAAACAAAATATTAGTGATTACCCAAACTTACTTGAAAGACTTGGTGAATAAGAAAACCATATATAAGGAAACTGGATATTTTAATTATTAAACCAAATAATTTAAATATAACCTTATATAATCAGTTTTTTAAATAAATAAAACATTGATTTATAAATCCTTATTTATATATATTTATTTTAATCCCAAAAATAAATATACATAATTAATAGTTTGGATAAAATAACCAGTAAATTAAAAACCCATTAATTTACCAACTCTTATTAGAAAACCTTTCAGAACTTTATCTCCTCTTTTTGGTTGCTTACATTGCTCGAATTATAGTGCTCACAAGTGTGGCCCTTGAGTGTTTTATGACATTGGTTGTGGTATCTGGTAGCTGCTATGCACACTATTCCTTAAACAGACAACTTAGACAATATATGACTACTCAACATGATTTTTTGATGCAACAAATGCAAGATATGAATGAGATGAAATTGTTTCAACAAATTCAATGTATAAGGCTTGGATTAAGTCTACCACAACATTTGTTGCCTACGATATGACCTCCGCCTTCACCCCCACCTGTTGTTATCTTTGATGATGTGTCTACTAGTCATCCATTTGAGTCGATCAATGAGGAAGATGATGGTGCAAAAAATATTGGCTAGCTTAGTACATTTTCTCTCTTTATTTACTTGTATATGTCAAAAAGATATAGTCGAGTTTATGTTTTTTAAATATTTATGTAATGTTTCTTTTCTTATTAATTAGCCAATTTATGATTCAAGTTGTTTTTATATTTGTTTATTTGTTATTTTTTGTGAACAAAAGTGTGTTCAAATGTCTTGACAAATGTTTCATTGCAAGTTAAACAACTTTTACCTCGGTAAAAAGATTAACCAAAAGAGTCAAACCTTACTTTTGTTGATAATTTTATGTGTGGGGAAAAACATGGCGAATAGAGTCATCATTACTTTTTCCGACGAGTTTGTGCGTTGCTAAAAGGTTATGCATAAAAATAAAAATAAAAACAACTTTTGCTGATGGATGTTTGGGCGGTTAAATGTTTGACCAAAAAGTCAAAGACAGCTTTTCCCGACGGATAAAATAACGCCAGCAAAAGTATTTACTTGTCGGAAAAATATTTTATACGATTACTTGAAAGAGGTTTTTGCTTACGAGTTCAGTTTTTACCGACGACTATCTTTCGCCAACAAAAGTATCTTTACCGGCGACTCATGTTATTCGTCGGCAAAAACACTTGTACCGGCCAACTTTTCACGAAAACTTTTGCGGACGGAAAAGTCCGACGGCAAAAGGCTTTGAACCTTTGCCGGCGACTTTTGATATAATCTGTTTTTTATATGTATAATCTGATTTTTATATGTCAAAAATTCTGTTGTTCGTATAATCTGTTTTTATATACTCAGATTATACGCTCATTACATTATTTAAATGAACATGTTGTTTTGAATCTTTAAACATGCTGTTTTTATACATTGTTTTGTAATTTGTTTAAACAAACATGCTATAGTATGTTGTCTATTTGTCTTTATAAATAGATTAAATATATATATATATATACATATATATAATATATTTTATGTTTTTATATTATAGATTTATAGTATAGTATAATGACATTGTCATCACGAAAGGATCCATCTTGGAAGTATGCCGTTGAAATTGAAGTACCGCAACGGGTACAAAAAAGGGTTACAAATATTTGAAATGCAACTTTTGTAACAAAGAAATAAAAGGAGGAGTAAAGCGAGTCAAAGAACATCTCGCTTGTACATATAAATGTGTCACAGCGTGCCAGAAAGTCCACCAGAAGTGAAGGACGAAATATCATTATACTTAAAGTCCTTTCAACATGCCAAGTTTGCTTCTCAACGGAACTTTGAAGAAACCATTGATCATAGTTCTTATTTTTCTAGCAACAAAATTGGAGATGCAGGTGGAAGTGGCTTTCCTTCCGAGGCCGTGAACACCAGAGGGGTTGGAGGTCTCATGGATCGATTTGTAGGGAACACCAGAGAAGACAAAAATGTAACGCTAAATCCAACAAATTCCAAGGAGCTGCGCAATCAAGTGTGTATGGACGCAGGAAGATTCTTCTTCGAGAATGAGATTCCATTCAACGTTGCAACAAGTCCCGCTTATCATAGCATGTTACGTTTGGTTGGAAACTACGGTCGTGGGCTGAAGCCTCCTACAATGCACAAGTTGAGAACGTGGATACTAAAAGAAGAAGTGAAGACGACTACCGCTATCGTGAATGACATCAAAGCAACTTGGAAAGAAACTGGTGTCTCGTTGTTATTAGATGGTTGGTCAGGCATGCGCAATAGAGGTCTGACTAATTCTTTAGTCAACAATAAACATGGGATTGTTTTCCTAAAGACTGTTGATGCATTAGACTGTGTGAAAGATGCACAAAAACTATTTGAATTGCTTGATGGTTCAAGTGGTCACAGACAATGCTAGTGCATACAAGGTTGCGGGAACCTTGTTAATGAACAAAAGAAAGCATTTATACTGGACTCCATGTGCTGCTCATTGCATCGATTTGATGCTTGAGAAAATTGGCGAGTTGCCTTAGCAAAAACAATGTTTTTCTCAAAGCAAAACGAGTGAACAATTTTATTCACAATCATCAATGGGAATTGAGCTTAACAAGAAAATTTGCAAAGAAAGATCTTGTTCACCCTACGGCCACCCGATTTGCCACGACATTTTTGACACTAGAAAGCATGTTCGAGTTGAAGCAACCACTATAAAACATGTTTACATCAAACGAGTGGTCAAATAGCGCATAGGGGAAAAAATTAGAGGGAAAAGCAATAAAAAATATTGTGATGGATGATGGGAAGCGTAATAAATATATAAAACACCACAGATCTAGCTCAAGTATAAACTAGACGTGCGTCCGCTTTTCAAGTAATAACGTGGTAGGTCCATGGATCGTGTCCACAGGGATTGGGCTACCTAGATTCAGAGAACATCACTATTATCCGGTGCAAAGTTTTAAAGATTTGATTGATTTATTTGTTTGAGTGAATTATAACAGAATAATAAAATGACAAGTAAAACTAACAGTTGGTAAAAAGATGGGTACGGGTGCAAGCTTTTACCCGAGAGACAATATAACGAGAATTGGTTGATGCGACCGGTCCGTAAATGAGTCCCATATAATTCTCTCCTCTTGAAGTTCCATTATATAAGTTACGAAACCAGGTTTATCCTAAAGTTTCCACAGTTAATACTTTCCAATTTGCTAATCTCACCAAGTGAACCTTATAGATTCTAGCCCGGTCCAAAGAAAGGGGTGCCCAAATCTCTTTGTGACACCCACTTGAGGACACTTTTGCCTTAGTTTGATTATGCAACGACCCAAATCTCTTTGTGATCATTAAAGGCTTTCTCAAACTCTTTCTGCATTACTCAAGCCATGTTTCAAACCCGCCCCACTTGAGGTCTTAGGTCTAACATGAACACTTACAAGTGATCAGCTTGTCCACATTGAGAAAACGCCCCGACTTAAAATGACCAAATAGAAAAGTATTAAAAGATGAAAACACCCAAGTTGTTACATTTTGGCCTCTCGGGCTTTGCTCACACCCGCACCCAAATGTGGGGTTTAGCTACTGGTCATAAGTAAAAACGAAGTAAAAGAAGTGTAGAAAAGATACTGCATTTTAATTAAAAACAAGAGGCTATGATAAGCAGTCACCTTTGTGGCTACTGTACACAAAGTAAATTTGCAGAAATGAAAGTGCTTAAAATTAAACTAAGTTACACTAAAATTCTAGAAAGAGATCTGGAGTAGAGTAATGTTGCTGAAGGATTGAATGAGAGTGTCTTGAATGCATGGACTTAAGGCTCCTTTTATAATAGAAAAAGTAAGGTTATTAACCAAGATGTATTTTACCTTTTTACTTTTTCACTATTTTAATCTTTTATACCATTTCCTACTTCCTTCCCCTTTTGTAGCTGACCATACCTTGTTCCCCATGCTTTCTTGGCTGAATTGACTCCTAGTAATAAACAATTCCAAAATTCTTTTCTAGAAACTGCACCTGCAAACATCCCACTGTAGTGATATCCCGCATCGGCAATAAAACTCTAAAAACTTGACTTTTTAGTTATTTCTTGTCTTAAAGGATGAATAAAATCAAATGAGTATTTTAGGCTTTATATGGATGTTTAGGGAAGAGTTAGGTAAGGAAAAAGGTGTTAAAAAATGAAAATAACACGAAGATTACGAGGGTTATCAATGGATGAGAGAACTTTTTGGCCTAGTGTGGTTTTATTCAATTAGAAAAAGGCCCCTTGTGCGTGTTTTGCGGATCGTTGATGGTGCGACTCCTACGATGGGATTCATTTATGGGGCAATGGATGAGGCGAAGGAAAAGATTGCACCAGATTTGGGTGGTGATTTATCTACTAATAAATAAATTTGGGACATCATCGATTTAAAGTGGGAGCACCAGTTGCATCGTGATTTACATGTAGCAGGCTACTTTTTGAATCCTCAATATAGATATGCTTCCAATGTTTCTAACCATGCAGAGGTTACACAGGGATTGTTCAACTGTATGAGGAGGCTTGTTAAAGATGATGACACATATATGAAGATTGAGGGTCAACTTGATGCCTATAAACGCAGACATGGATTGTTTGGCATTAGAGGAGCTTCAAGTTATACGACTCGCCCACCAGGTAAATACTCATATTTTATAAAACTTTTATACTTTTATTTATAAAATTATAATTTTCTATATATTATTAACTTATTTTCTTTATTTTATTTGAAATACATAGTTGAATGGTGGGATACTTATGGAGTTGAGGTGCCAGGGCTTAGATCATTTGCGATGAAAGTTCTCGAGCTTACGTGTTCTACCTCTGAATGTGAATGTAACTGGAGTACGTTCAATCAAGTCCATACAAAAAGGAGAAATCGCTCAACCATAGAAAGAATGAATTGCTTGGTGTACATTATGTACAACAAGAAGCTAAGACATCGACATCTTAAGAAAAAGGCACGGAAAGAAGAAGAAGATCCTTTAGTAGTGGAAAACCTTCCCTCAAACGATGAATGGACGGCCAATCCAACTGATGAAACTAACGAAGATGAACATATTAGAGATGAAGCAGAAGGTTCAAATTCCAAAAAGAGAAAACATTCAAATCAACTCAGAAGAAGACAACGAAGACGACGATGATGACCATGGTTATCAATATGATGGTGGTGCTTTTCAAATGGATCACGTGTCATGATTTTATGATTAG
>LUCG01072048.1:0-14208 GCA_001633085.1 Carthamus tinctorius | reverse complement strand
AAACACACACATATATATATAACATAAACACACACACACATATATATATATATAGAGAGAGAGAGAGGGGAGTTCAAAGGAGAAGTGCTAAAAATATAAGAAATATTCATCACTCATCCTATCAATAAAGGCGGCTTTGACCGGTTATGGTGGACGCATCACGGAGGATTGACGCGATTCTTGGAGGGTGGAGATAATTAATGGAGGGTGACCCGATCAAAGCCGAATTTATTGACCGGATGAATGGTGGAGATCACTTCTCTAGTTCTCATTTTTTTAGCACTTCTCATTTGAACCTAATACTATAAGATTTGATGTAACTGACGTTGGTGGTTATGGTAAAGGAGAAGGTGGTGGCCGACGGTAATACTTGTAGTGACGATGGTGGTGGTGGTTAGTGGTTGTGGAAAACGAGAAGATGGTGGATAGTGATGGTGGTGGTTACGTTGGCGATGGACAATTGTAGAGGTGCTAGACGGTAGTGGTAAGTAATCGGTTGTGGTTGTAGAGGTCGTGGAAGAGGTTGTTGTAGTGGAAGAGGAGGTGGAGGTGGCCGATAATGTCTACCGGTGGTTCCACCTACTTTGGTGGAACAAAAAAGGTCTTTTTTGTCTCATGTTGTCCAACTTTATCCCAGTTCCCGTGGTCGTNTTATATAGAAGATATATAGATATAAAAATTATAAATAAAAAAACAAAAAAAATAGTATATAATAAACCCAAAATAATAATAACATCGTATTAAAGGCCCAAATGTGTATTAATTAATTATATTGGACAAAAAATTTTGTAAAAATGTTAATTGGTCTTTCACTTTATAGTAATGCTTATTGTTTTTCTAAGTTTTTTTTTATCTCGTACTGATATATAAGAACTATTTTTGTCTAGAAACCTTTATATATACTCAATTACTCATCTTCCACATACTTTTTGATTATTCCATTCACATGAAATTTGTTTTTGTGTTAAAGTATAGTAGATTTATTGTTATTAACTAATAAATCTTACCTTTTGAAAACAATTACCAACTATGTGAGACGAGTTAACTACCTAGGTTATATCTATATTTAAGATTTCAAAAGTACTTCATTTTTTCATACATTATTGACTCTTTATTACTTAATATTGCGTACATGAATATTTAATACTCTTCTATCTCTAACACAAGAATATGATTTAAAACTATAACGAACATGAACTTTTTAATCTAAAATCGATGGTTGTAAAAAAAATTGTTTCAACACAAAAAGTTTAAAATGATGAAAAACATTATATTAACGACCCTTTAAATAAGATTGGCGGTTGTTAAAAAGTTTGATTGATCTTGCGCTAGGAATACCAAGAAAATGATAACGTGTTACTTAATCTAGTGCTTTCGCAGCAGATCTATCTTTAACAACTCTTTACCATCTACCAGGGTTAGAAGATATGTTTCGATTTTGTTGTAGATAAGTCATTTAGCTGGATAATCCTTAGACGAAAAAAGTGTCATAAGAACTTCATAGAGTGGAGAACCTCTCCTTGTAATTGCCTCGATAAAATGTAACTCTATTCTCTTTTCGCTAGGCTCTTGGTAGCTTCTAATGAATTGTCGTTTAAAAAAAAGAATATCAGGAATAACTATTTCATATAATATATTAATATTTCTTAAATTTAATGTTATTTTTTATTATATAGACAATATATTGAAAATAGTTCCATAGTTATCACGGGCTCATTTTTATATGTTGCCCAATGCCCGTTTTTACATGTTGCCTAGGGCCCATAAATTGTCAGGAACGATAATGGTAAAGGAGAAGGTGGTGGCCGACGGTAATACTTGTAGTGACAATGGTGGTGGTGGTTCGTGGTTGTGGAAAACGAGAAGATGGTGGATAGTGATGGTGGTGGTTATGGTGGCGATGGACAATTATAGGGGTGGTAGACGGTGGTGGTAAGTAATCGATTGTGGTTGTAGAGGTCGTGGAAGAGGTTGTTGTAGTGGAAGAGGATGTGGAGGTGGCCGATAATGTCTACCGGTGGTGGCGACGGCCGCGACTAGTGGTGGTAAACACTAAATCAGCGTCCTCTACCTATTAGCCTCTGTCTCATTTCTGTCCCATGTTGTTCCACCTACTTTGGTGGAACAAAGAAAGCCTTTTCTGTCTCATGATGTCCAACCTTATCCTAGTTCATGTCCCTGTCTCATGTCGCACCAAACGTAGGATAGTGAATTCATGTTCTGGCCCATGCTGCGCCGAACGTGGGACGGTGAGTTTTGTCTCGTCCTGTCCTGTCCTGTCCCACGTACCAAACGCAGCCTATGTGAACTTGTTATTGTGTGCTATGGTGAAATCTGGTTGAACTAAGTAAGCGGCCTTCACCAAATTTTTACTGGCTAAGCGCTTACTACAAGAGATTCACCTTCTTTTATCTTATGGCGTAACATCCTTGGCCACAAATGGATTATTTGTAAGCATCTTAAATCCGGGTAGTGATTATTCGGTAAGCGTCATTTCCACACTTACCGAGTAAGACCATCGGTTTTTGCCTTGTCTCTTACTGGAAAAGCTTCTCGATGTTTAGTAAACGGAGTCTAACAATGGAATACTCATTCATTTCGTACTTTGATGGCAATAAAAGGATGGTCAAAAGAGAGTTGGATGGTTGGAAAGCAAGAAATGGTGCCTAGTGAAATGATCCCAACATGTCTTTAACCTTTGTGTTCTTTTATAGAAATCAGAAGAAGTCAATAGCTCAAAAAAGTTTTTAGTGGTTTTAGGAGAACCAAAAAATAAAGATAAATTTATGCTTTTGAATTTGATTTTCAATTTTTTTTAATTTAGAAATATCTGTAACAAAGTAAGAACTAGGTAAAAAAGACGTTTTAGAAAGCGGGTAACAAAAACCAGAAAACAATATATTCTTTATTTCTAAATAAATAATAAATGGTAGGAGTTGTTTAACAAAGTTAGTTGCTTGGACCCAAGATAGTTCAATTTTTTTGGAAAGATTGACTTGGGCTATGCCCAGACTACATCCTGGTAATATAATTGAGAGCGAAGAAATGCTCCTCTGGGCGTAATACCCAGTGGCCACCATCTGTGTATCCCATGATTCGAACCCGGGTGGGCTATGCCACCCTTTAGGAACTTACCACTAGTTCAATTTACTTGTAAGGGAGTTGTTTTTTAATGCTAAAGTTGCTAATATTACTTGTAATTTACTTGTCCATCAATATTTCAATTTTTTTGTAGTTTACTTGTTGTCATATGTATTCATCTCATTAGATATGGAATAAGTGGTGGATTCACAATCAATAAAAACAAATAGAATAAGTTGGAAAAACACACATGTAGTCAATAACATTTTTGGAAACTTTGTATTCTTGAGTTAATTCATGCAACTTGTCTTTATTTAGAAAACGTTTATATTGATTTTTTTTATTTATGTTTCTTTATCAGCACAACAATCGAATTTATCTTTAGTCTTACCGATTGTAAGATCAAGTAATCATTTATGATATTTAGATCGTTTATGCAACACGGTAACTAAACAATAGTTCATCTAATATTATGTAGAGAACTTTATCTATACCGAGCTAAATGAAAAATCGATCGAAGGCCTAACTTCTGTTTAAACTAAAAAAGGTTCTAACTGGTTTATTATTTTAAATTGACATCACTAAACATATTTTCAATAAAGGAATATATTTTATAAAATTTTATACATGCACCAACTATTATATATTATATATTTACAAGTTGCAAATCGAAATTTGTTGTTAAACAAAACTAAAAAAAGAAATTTGAACCCTAATACTGTATCATTGTTGTGGGAGCTCGTTACTATAACTTAGTTTATAAGAGCATGGAGTGCGGTAAACGGCATAGGGCCGGCATGTTGAGGTGGTGTTCGGAACCGTAGCCAACCACCACCCCAGTGTGCTCGGTACCGAGGAAAATGCATAGGACTCGGCAGTTGAATGCCGATGGAGAGAGGAGAGAAAGAGATGAGAGAGAGTATTTTTTTTATAAAATAAATCGGTATGAGTTAAGTATTGAAGCATATCACTAGGGCATCGGCATGACACTCACATGAGAATGGTTGTGCTGATATGACGCTGATATAACAGATTGACATGGGATGCCAATGGCATGTACACCTCATGCTCTAAGTATGGGTATATGCACATCCAAGAGAATGTCACATATGGTAAAGAAAGTTTCATATATAAATTATTAGATAATTTTTATTTGAAAATATAATATAATTTTCATATAAATGATCTGGAAAATGAATCTACATATGCATTTTCAACGGAATTTTCTCAATAATTTACATATAAACTTTCCTTTCGCATATCATTAACCATATTTAGCGTTCTCCTTTGAACCTTTCGCTATACGTATATATACGTATAATCAATCATATATCGTAAATTTCGCAAGCACATTCTGAATCAGACATTTTCACATGGACCCACAAAAGAAAACTCCACAAAAATCCCCACTTCATTCCAAGTCGCCTTTCGAATTCCACAAAGACTTGAAGTCAATCCTACCCCATTTTTCCTTCACATAATCCCTTTATATTTATTTAAGTAAGAAAGATGAATATTCTATTCAAAAACAAAATTCCTCCATGGATATCGAACAAGAGAAGGAGACTAGGCTCGAGCTCCAATTACCCGGTTTCCGATTTCACCCGACCGAAGAAGAACTCCTCGATTTTTATCTCAAAAAGATGGTTTTGGGGAAGAATACGTGCTTTCAAATTATCGGCCTTCTCAACATTTATCTTTACGATCCTTGGATTTTGCCAGGTATCTCGAAGCTTAATTTCTGTAAGATTTTATAAGATGATGAATTTTTTTTTATGTTCCTTATCGTTTTTAATACTTTAATCGTAGAAATGTCAAAGGTTGGGGAAAGAGAATGGTATTTCTTTGTGCCTAGGAATAGAAAGCATGGAAGTGGAGGGAGACCGAACCGAACCACCAAAAATGGGTTTTGGAAGGCAACAGGCTCAGATCGTAAAATTTATGCTTTATCCGACACGAAAAAGCATCTTGGGTTGAAGAAGACTTTGGTGTTCTACATGGGTCGGGCACCCGGAGGGAGCAGAACGGATTGGGTCATGAGCGAGTATCGGCTACCGGATTCTTTCCCGTTACCAAAGGTACTGTTTATCCATCTTTATATATCTGGCTTGAGATTGATACCAATGGGCCATTTACTTGACGCTTACAAGGTAAGTGCTTACCTGTTCAATTTACCTTACGGGATAAACATGACAAGGACCGTTAAGATGGATGACATGAACAAAGTCTTACCTGGTAAAAGCTTACCGGGTAAATTGTTGCGTACGATACCGTTTTGAAAGACCAAAATATTGTCCGATATGGCAGGTGATAGTGTTCAATTTTACCGGTAAACATTTACTGGGTAAGTGTTTAAGTAAACGACCCCTAAGAGGCCGTTTATCAAACGCTTACCTGGTAAACACTTGCCAAACAAGAGCATCACCCTCACTTACCATATTTGTTAACATTTTCATCTATCAAATGGATTGTTGGTAAGCATATATTACCCAATAAATTCTCTCACTAAATAAGAGTTTTTTCCCTCACTTATTGGATAAGATTCTCGATCCTTGTTGGGCCTTACTACGAAATTCTAGATCTTTGAAAGGTAAGTGACACATGCTAAACATTTGGTAAACGATATCAAACCAAATATACTAAATATATCTCACACATACTACTAAAGGGAAAATGAAAATAGACCTTACCAAGAGAGGGAAAGAGCTTTTCTTTAAACCTTAGGTTATAATTATACAAGTTGATATTCAGTTATGAAATGTATATTAGTATACTAAAGATGATTGGTGATTGATAGCAGGATATAGTGTTGTGCAAAATATACAGAAAGGCAACTTCCATGAAGGTATTGGAACAAAGGGCAGCCATGGAAGAAGAAGCACATCCTCCCCCATCTCCAAACTTCACCATTAGTCAACGTCTTGACTTGTCAACGCCACCACCAATCGAACCAGCCCGTTTCACATCCATCAACGACAACGACGACTTCGACTTGGAAGAGGAGGAGGAGGAGGAGAAAAACAACGAGAAGAAACTGATGCTAAAATTGCCGGAAGGGACAGACAACTTATCAGAGCTCCGGTTGCCCAGAAGTAACACAGATTGGAACCCAGATTCACAGTTACGTAGCCCATGGCTACACAATCTCATCTTCACCCCTCCTCCCTATGCCAATATACTTAATTTCTTCGATTGATTTTTATGTGTTATCGTATTTAATTGTATCGTTTTAGAATTTGCACGTTTGAAACCGAATAATGGTATATAAACTTACGCCAAATTGCTCGACATAAGTTGGATTTTTTACGCAAGTTAACGATAATAATAATGGCTCAAAGACTAGACCGATAAACAAGATAGATATTTACAGGATCAATGTTCCATTTTCTCATCTTTCAAAACGAAAAAGTAAGCGAAAAACGGACGTAAAAAATGAAGGGTATTCTACTATCTACTGTATCTATGTTAAAAACATAAATAAAAAACACTACGCTCACTTACAAAATTGAGGCCTTCTGAAGGCCATTTAGCGTCCTTGGTGCAGCCTGCGGTAGATATCCTGTGGCTTCTGGAGATCTTGCTTCAATTTATACATCACTGCAGTCGAAACCTGAATCAATACGTATAAAAAAACAAAGAAAACTATAGACGTAGAAACTTGAGAAATGAAAGCTACCCGATTTGAGATTTAACACTTGAACAGAAGGGAATCACAAGGATCGATGGAAGAACGAAACCGAGACGTCATGTCCGGTTTACACAAAACCGGACACCCGTTTGCACTCGATCCAACCAGATGGAATCGAGCTCGTCTAGAACCTTGACGAACTACGGGTTCGGCTCTACGGATTTTACTCGATTCTATTCACGGTTCTTCACGAAACTCTCTCTTGCTCTCGAGAAACTTTATCTTCTTCTATCCGCACCAAAAGCTCCTCGCAAGCTTTCAACGATGCGGCTGTAAATCTTTCCATCGCTTCAAAGACAAGCCGGAGATTAGTTTGAGCGCTAACGCTTTTACTGGTCTCACTCTGATACACAGCCGAGAGACCGTTGTCTTCTCCGGAAGGAAGAACGATCCGTTTATCGAGCACCTGCAACTCCTTATGTATCTTTTGATCCTCTCTTTCCAAATTCTTAACTTTTCTCTCCATGTTCTTATGCATCACCAACCTCCTTCGCATTTCCGTCTTATCCCTTTCCCATAACTGAAGCACGATCTTCACGAAATCCCGCATCGATTCCACCACTTCCTTATCGGAGATTCGGTCTATGGCTTGAGCCCACTGGTTACAGATTATGAACACAGTTGGTGCACCGATTCGGCTGGGAGAGAAGGGAACGGGCCCATCGGCAGTCTCCTCGGGGACGTACAAGAGACATTTTAGAAGCCAGTTGTTCAATGACGTCACGAAACCCTTTTGCGCTCCAAACCAACACGAGAATCGGAGAGTCCAGTTGAGAAGTTCGTGCTCCAGTTGCAATGTGGCTTCGAGACTGTCATCACTGAAGTGTTTGTGAGAAGCAATGGCGTCTAACCGTTTAGCGGCTCCAATGGCTCGACATTGATTATGATGGCATTCGAGCATCGATCTCCACATCCTTGTTAACCTGGACATGGATTACCCACAAATCAGATCCGAATCGAAAATGTCCACCGTAACAAAATTGTTTTCTATAGGACATCACATATGTCATAATAGATAATAGAGTGCTTTTTATGACTTGATTTTAAAGGGTCGAACAATTGTATGACATGTGAAGATGTTATAATAAGTTGATATGGATGTCTTTTGGGCTTCCTAACAAACTTTTTTACGACCCCGTTGATTAGCTTTCTTATCAGAAATTTTTTTATACAACACACTCATCTTTATAACATTTTTTTCAAATAATGTCACATACAAAAACTATTAGTACACTTTGTTTCAAAAGTGTCCTAAAAAACTTGTTAGAATGCCCCAAAAGCGTCCTAGCAACTTATTGCAACACCTTTACATAGGGAGCACAATTGCTTGCTCCTATAAACATAAGATCTATTTAGCAATCCATTAGGACATTTAGGGCTTGTTTGTTAGCAGCTTAATGAGCTTAACGGGACTTGTAGCTTGTTCTGTCAGCTATACATGACTGTTTGGTGATGCCTTAATGATATAGAAAGCGGCTTATTCAGTAAGCTTTTAGGAGGGAGAAAGCCAAGTTTTATCCAAACCTGTCTCTCCCAATTAAGAACATGTTCCTTCCATATAGGAAAAAACTTTTCCAATCTATACGGACAGACAACTTTATTCATAGAGGACTTAAGGGCTGTTTGGTTGTGGCTTAATGAGCTGTATAGACTATATGGCATATTCGCTCAGCCATATATAGCCGTTCGGCTGTGGCTTATTCGGTCAGTGACTTATATGCTCAGCTGATAAACTATAGTCCTCTAGATTCAGCCATTTGATTTCCCATTATTTCCCTAACTACCCTTCAATAGAAATTCATATGTTTGACAAAATATCCAACCTCTGCATCCATCTTTAACCCAGTTCACGCTTCTAGTTCCGATTTCTCCCTCTTATTTGATTTCTTTGGTTTGTTCTTACAAGGTTTTCGATTTCTAGCACCTCTTCTTGCCGTCACCGGTGGTGTTCCAATGACTTACTAATACTGTCTTCCTCACAGCAAATGTTCTTCAACAACCACTGATTTTGGATAGGAAAAGGCAAAGAAAAAAATAGAGTCGAAGAAATAGGAAGAAAAAGTCAAATACCATCTGGGTCGTAGTTGATTTTGGATCTAAAAAAGGTATAATGGTGCTCTATAATTCACCCTTTCTTCCTCCGAATTTTCCCCTAAGCTGTGAAGTGAACCCTCTCTTTTTATCCACCAATTCTGTGGGCTTCGTGGTGGTTAAAAGGGCCTAAAGCCCCAAACCTCCAATTATGGCGGTATTTAAAATCTATATTTCTTTTCATGTTTAATTCTTAATTTTATATTTTGAAGATAATTTGAGATGTTGTTGCTGGATTGTTTGATCCACAAAAATTGTTTATTTGTCTTTAATCTTTGTTGCTTATGTATTGTTTATGTTTAGAGAGCTTCCTACGATAAGTAGTTTGGAACTGTGTTAAAAATATAAACCAAAAGGTAAAAAAGAAGTCATTTATTCAGCATTTTCATCAAACAAGTGTTATATTTAGACAAAAATAAAGGTTGGGGGTAAAATGGTCATTTCTGACATTCAAACTGTTTATTCAGCACAACAACTGAACAACAACTCATCTGTTAACACACAGACAACTATATCCAGACAGACAGCTATATCCATATAGGTCTTAACAGAAAATGAACCGAACACCACCTTAATGGAAAACCAACCAAACAGCCCTTCACACATATTTGGTGTCCTATAAAGCCAATTTGGTTATAATTTGATGGACCGCATCTTTAGATTGGTATGAACGTAGAGATAAAATCAGCAAGCACAGAGTTAGGGATTTTAGCATGAATAAAGTGAAAACTACACATACCCTTGAATGAAGTGATGTAGCTGCGGCCACAACTCTTCGTCTCTTAATTTGTTTATTTGCACGGAGATCTTATCGACAACCTGAATTGCGATTCTAATTTTGGTGGAGAGACTTCTAACTAACGTTCTTGTTGCATCAACTTTATGCGGTTCAGCACCCCTCTCATCCAAGCGTTTCAGTCTTCTGTTCTTCTCTTCATGGAGTAATCTCATTTTCTCCTCAACCTATGCCATACATACATAATAAGCATATGCATTGTTACTCCCTATATTATCTTCCATCTAAAAGATAAAAACCAAGGAAATCTCACTCGAAAGTCGGGCCTCTACCCCAAAAGAGTAGAGTTGCTCTTTCAATGAACGTTTTAGGGTTTTAATATGACATGGGTAGTTTAGTAATTTTTTCATCTTTATGCCCCCACAAAAGTCCTATCCCAAACATGGGGCAAGTTTTTGTATGGTCATGTCATGTGACTCATGTAAGTTGTAGCAAACACATCCTAAGGATACATTTGTTACATTACATGGATAGGACTGGATGGGTGAGAGCGATGCAGGTGGGTGAAAGAATTTTGGAAGGTTTGGGGTTTTAATTTGACATGGGTAGTTTAGTAATTAATCACTCAACAATCCTCTTGAAGTCTAATGTAGCGCCAAAAGTGGGACGAGAAGTTTTTGCTTTGTTCTGTCTCATCGTGTTTTGCATTCGAAATGCAATAAAATGCAAGACTCAAGATGCCAGATTGATGTGAAGATATAGAAGACATTGTGATTACAGTCATTCCATTTCAAAAAAGCATTCAAGAACCAAATTCACATATGAATATGATAAGCATACCTTAACTTCCTCAAACAATTTCTTCTCCCATAGATAGAGCTTATGCAAAGTAGACGAAAGATTGTTAGACCTCGTCCTTAGATCAACATCGGTATCTAAGGCAACAGGATCACCGATTTCAGTAGAAGGGTTTTTAGTAGCTGCCACCACTAACGATGGTGTAAACACATTCAACATCTTCGAAGGAACTGATTCACATATGAATAAAAGTCAGCAGCTTGAATTGATTCACAGTAAATAAACAACCAATCCTACAATGTGAATGTGTAAAAAAACCAAACCTTGATAAGCAGCATGTTTTCGGTTATGTGGAACCTTTCCAACTTCAAGAATCTTGGCTATCTCGTTTCCGGATTCCGATGCTCGCTCGAATTGGACTTGAATCTCTCTCACAACTTCCGAATCATTCTGAAACTCAGCAAGAGGTTTTTCCCCTCTTGATGGTTCTTCTTTATCCACCACATGAACATCGAATTCAACCGGTTCATCTTCAGGAACACTTGGCCCACTTCTGTAATGCAGGTCGACCACCGACCCTTTCTCGCTATCTTCATCAACCACCGCCGCCTTCTTCTTCGAACCACCATCGTCCACGAACTTTTCGTTTGAAGAATGGATTTCTTTAACAACTTCACCTTGAAAGGAATCCTCATCTTCCAAATCAGGAATACCCTCTTCTTCCCTCACTTCTCTAGAATCAAGACTTGGTGTGTAAGGAGGATAATAGCTCTCAAACGCCTGAAATGGATTCAAGAAGTCCCACGTGGAGCTTGCTGGGGGAGGCGGCGGTGGAGGAGGAGAAGGGGGTTTTGAATTGGAAGACGATGCCTCTGTTTGTACCATCGATGAAACGCCGCCGTACGGTGGTGGTTGTCGAGAAGAAGAAGCACCGAAAAACTCGCCGTAATTTGAGTAATTGTTGTTGTAGGAGTAAGAATTAGGGTTTTGATAATTAGAATTGTTGTTATAATATGATGATGATGATGATGATGAAGCTTCACCGTAACGTATGGCTTCCGGACTCATCGGCCGTTGCTGGTAAACCACGGACGGCGTCGGTTGCTTTCTCATGAAATTCATCGTGTAACGACCGGGAGGATAGCCCGCCGGACCGTAACCCGCCGGAGGATAATCCGGCGGCGGATAACCGGATGGAGGATATTGGGGGTATTCCGGCGGAGGGTAGCCGGAAGGTGGATAACCTGACGGAGGATAACCGGCAGGTGGATATTCCGGCGGAGGATAACCGGAAGGAGGATAATCCGGCGGAGGATAACCGGAAGGAGGATAAGAAGGACCTGCCATTTGGTGGCGATCATTGTAGGGCAAATTACCGTACGGTCGGTGTTGATGCAATGGCGACGGATCGCCATTCACGTCGTGCAGATGGATAGAGCCGTCGTCGTCATCGGAATCTTCATCGGAATCGGAATGAAAGTGTATGTGAGACTCGCCGGAATTCGAATGCGAATGATCATGAGCACCCGCCGCCGGCGCCGCCTTCGACGAATCGCCCTTCCGTTGCGGAGGAAGGTTGAGCACCGGCGAGGGAGGGCTGTTCCCGCCGCCGTGCAGGGCGGCGGCGGAGTGGATATCGAAAAACCGATGGAGCGAAACGCCGACGCTTTTAAGCGAGTGAAAATAGGCCACGTGAGCTTCGGCGAGGACGTACCGCTGGTGGATCGCTTCGTCGAGGAAGGTGCAGCGCTGCCGGCAGAGCGCCACCGCCGGCGACTCCTCCGGCTTGGATCCCACACAGCCCATGGACTGAAATTGGCGATAAAAACCCAATCTTTTCAGCGAATTGGATGGGAAGCAAAGGGGGGGATTTGGGGTTTAGATTGAGGATTTAGGGATTCGGAGAGAAAGGGGGAAAGGGGGCCGGTGGAGGAATCTTTGACAGCGGGGAATATCTCGTCGGTTTGTAGAAGTAGCGGACAGAGAGAGAGAATGCATCGTCGGTGTGTGTGTGTGTGTGTTTTTGTGTGTGTGTGTGTGAGAGAGAAAATCTCTCTCTCTTAGTGTACTTTTTGAGACTCAAAGTGTGTGTAGGCGACCTTGGTACTATTTTATTTCTGTTCTTCCTCCCTCTACTATCATCTATTGCCATGTTCAGTCCCTTGAAAACAGGAATAAACTCCTTGTGATTATCTTTGATTGCAAACAAAGTATATTTACGCGGTTAGGCGAAAGTTCGGCTACGAAGTCATTTTTCATTGCGAACGTGAGGACAGACGAGAGCGCGCCACATGGTGTATTCGGTCTGAATGATACGGGATTATTCAGACTGGATATTATGTATTAGTATTCAAGGTGAATAATGTAGTATTTAGACCGAATGATCTAGTATTATTCAGACTGAATAGGACGCGTGGCGCGCTCTCGGTCGACCTTACGTTCGCAATCAAATTTGAGTTTTCATTTGAACTTGGCCCTATGCGGTTATGCTCTTCTATGAATTGGCTTTAGAAGAACTTGAACTAATGCATCTTGGTATATCTTATCTCGATGTATCACATGATCATGTGCATCTATATACTAACGGTTGACAACCAATTATCATGTTTCTTACTTTAACTTCTACTTCATACAAACCACTTATTTGAGATGTTTATTGGAATGTTGGGGATTTATTTATTATGATTTGAATATTTATAGAAAATGAATAGAGTTCGTTTGATTATGATTTATTTTTATACTATGAAATAATCAAGATATTTATTATAGTAGATGGATGATTGAGATTGATTTTGTATGGTTTGTAACTTTGTATGAATGACATGGTTTTTATTTGAAATTTCTCTGTTATATAATATACAAAATCCGATGTTTTAGGAAAGTAAATAAACCACTTTTGAAAAAATAAATGATAAGCATATTTATGAAGAAAAAAAATTGACTCAATGACATCATCGAACGTATCGGTTTAAGTCCATCAACTGAAAAGTGACAATTTGAGAGCGATAGTTTGTGTATCAAAAATGTTTTTGGCATGGTCGTACCTACCGCCGCATTGTCTAAAGTTCTTAATGAGAGAACTAAAATCCGAGCCTAATAAAACAGATGGGTGTTTGTGTTTCATAGGTTTAAATTTTTATAATAGCATTTCTTTTTCAAAATATACTAAAAATCGCCATTGTTGTTTTGTAACTTTTTCATACAAAATTGCTTAAAATAGTTATCAATTAGAATAATTATACAAAAAAGCCATTTAATCCACTGATGTTGATCTTATGTATGTACGATTGTTAATATCACGGATTCAGGTATTGTGTAAAATGTGTGCAATTTTCATGTGCGGATGTATCATGACCAAGAGACATAAAACAACCTTTGCTAAGAACAATTCAGGTAAATTAAACACTCGCATGTGAACTAATATTGCAAGAGTTTGTTATCAATTGTAATCAAGATGGTTTCAAGGAAAGTTTGTAATTTCATGTGGCGAGTACAATGCTCAACAAGCATGGATTCGATCTTCATTCTTTATTGTGTATATAATATTGATGATTTGTTGATGACCCTATGATATATCCCCACTTTATTCATTAGCATTTATTTCTTGAATGTGTAATGGTTCTTATGTAAAATGTTCGGCAAATCAAAGACTAGCCGATCGTGCATCTCCCAATGTGGATCAGAGATACACTATCTGAATTCCACACCAAGCCACCATTTGTCGATCCACATCAAATCGGACTATCCTCTATCTTTCGGCAGAATAGTTTGGTTCACCTACAAGAGTAATCTGACTAAATTTCACCAACTTCGT
>LUCG01071989.1:9069-28273 GCA_001633085.1 Carthamus tinctorius | reverse complement strand
TCACATTTGATCCCACCCCTATATATATATATATATATATATATATATATGACCGGATGCTAAGACAAATAAACATGCATCTTCTATTGGTAAATAGCCCCTAAGTTGCAAACCTGTATTTTGGTGTTCTAGCATGAGCGATTGAGTGGTTTGATCACTCATCAAACTGCATGGTTTGGAAAAATGAAATTCTTAAACTACATTTACACCTTGTTTGTTAGAAAAGGAGTTAAATCACCCAAAGATCATGCCATGAACGAATGACACAATTGCAATATTTTCTTTTAAAATGTATGCATTTAACTAAAGGCTCATTGGCTCAGTAGTATCAAATAATCCATATTTCTAGAGGTCAAGGATTCAAATCTTACGTTTAAAAAATGTGTGCAAGTTCAATTTACGTTGTATATTTATACTTAAAATATCTGCAACATTTAAGCACTGCAGTTGCATGATCAATACGTTAATATATCACACAACAAGTATGTTGGGCTTCAAAAGGGACTCAAAAAAATGAATGGTCCCGGATTCGAGCCCGGGGAGTCCCATGACCACAACTGCTAAGCGAGTCAGGTATGCCCCCATATTACGAAATCGGCAGACGATTATGGGCCGGTTGGGTTATCGATATCAACCTTTTTGTTCAAAAAGGGACTCAAAAATAGCATTCATTTACAAAATAATTAATGGGTTTTGAACTTTTATATGGATCTTTTGATTTTTACCAAGTTAAAAAAGAAAGGTGAACCATTCATATTTGATTCAGATTAAATTTGGTCCGCTCTGATAAAGGTACATCAAAGACAAGACTAACAAATAACGAATCATACACCATACTCTTTAAATATCAATGAGTTGTCAATTGTAGAGAAAGACGTCTTGTGTACATTTTTGTCGACAATGACAACCATATTCGTCTTTTCGTTGTGATGTTAGGCGCACAGGAACATTTCTTGTAAAACCAACAAAATTTCATCTTTGTCTTGGTTTCCGTACAATTTATAAATGTGCAATTTTAGTCAGTGAAAGAATCTGATTCTTAGCAACCTAAACGTCTGTTTGTTAGCAGCTTAATAAGACTCACAACTGTTTGGAGCCAGCTTAATGATATAGAAAGTGACTTATTCAATGGGAGCTTTTTGCAATAAGCCAAGTTTTTCCAAACCGGCCCTCCCAGTTAAAAAACAAGTTCCTTCCATTTATAAAAAAAACCATCCCGAACAAAAAAACTTCTCAATCTATATTGACAGACAACTTTATTCATACATGACTCAACGAATAACCAATCAAACCACCCCTACCCCTCTTTAGATTCCGATTATGCACTCTCCGTTTTTACAAAACATCAAACAAGGTTTTTCTACCACTACTTGGAGATTGTTCTTGCACCAGAAGCAGTTAGAGGGACGCTTTAGCAAACATAACCTCTTCCCCGAGCTCAAAAGACCAACAATCTAAACAAAAACCCCATCATTAATATTTAGTGCTACAAGAAGCCTTAGAACCCTTCTTTTTTTGTCAAATAAAGCGCTTTCCAGAAACTCTATACAAATTTTCTTTATTTCTCTCTTTACCTACAAACGTCAAAATGGCTTACGGCAAAAATAGAACGAGCCAGTAATGGATTTTAGATAACATTACAGATATTTCTACCACAAAGATAATAGATTACACACATAACATTAACTCTAAACAAAATACCATTGTACATACTTACAAATTACACTTGAGGTAATAAGAATAGGACCCCATTCCCTTTCTTACTACTCCAAAAACAAATTCAAAAAAGGAAAAAGGAAAATCCTACACCTAACTCCCTACAAAGAAACACACAAATAATGCATTCACCATCCCCCTTTTACCCTCAAAAGGTTGAGATGAAATTACACCTAACCCACAAGGAAAAAATGGGTCTTTTTTCTTCTTATATAAAAAAAACTAAAAGAAAAAACACGATCAAATACAGAATAATAATATTGTAATTACATATACACCAAGTAGTATTAATTGTATATTATTCTGAATTTAACCGCTTTTGGTTTAAAAAAAAATAGGTTACTTTGAAAACAAAATAATCAAAAAGGACAAAATCAATCCAAAAGTTTGGTAGAGTGTAGCCTTCCAAATATGACCACTTCATTCAATGTCTTTTAGCCAAGGCCCCATTTTTCACCTAAAGAATGTGCCCAAAAAAAAATTACAAAATTGCACTCAAAAAAAGAAACTAAAAAATCCGGAACTTTAATTTGATATAATTGTCTCGTTATGCGGGATAACGAGACACTGAATCAAATTAAAGTTCTGGATTGTGACTGAAGAAAAAAGTAATTAGTTATATTACCGTAGAGAATTTCTGTAGATTGATCTTAAGTCTTTGATCGAAGATCCACGTTTCTGAGATCGCGTAAATGTTGCAGGATTTCGTGAAGAAGTTCCATTCCTTTGTTCCCTTTCTTTAACGATCCAACGCAGTGTTTTAGAAACTCTCTATCGGCTTCTAGCGCCTGTAACCTGACGTACAGTTGGTCGACTTCCTCTTCCATGTCGATTCTCTTCTTTTGCAACTCGAATCTCGTGACGGCAATGTTTTCCATCTTGTCAGGATGGAACCCGTTTCCGTTTCCGTTTCCGTGCCCGTTTGACGTGATCACCCCGTCATCGCTCTCGGTATCGACCGCGTCGAAAAGCGGAAGAAGTCGTTTTCCGGTCGAACTAAGGGCTCTCCGATCTTCGTAATGCGTTCCGTTTGCTATGCCGTTGGGTTCTCGTCCGTCAAATGTGTGATTCCCGTTCAGATGTTTTCCGTTCTCTTCGAAGTAATCGTCGATTTGTCGTATGTCGGCAAAATGCCGATCTTCTTCGTCACTCAGAGTGAAAAGCTTCTCTTCTAAAACCTTGAGTTGTTCGAGAATCGACAACCGCTCGTCCTCAAAGTCGACAAACGACGAGTCGAGGTTCAGTACGGTGTCGATGGGCGTACTTTGATCTCGATTCTCGTCGAAGATTTGCTCTTCTTTTGGGTCGTGATTCAAATCGACCCATGTCCCATCCCCATCCTCTGAATGGCTACACGAGGCCGAACACGTCCCGCTCTTCACGCTACTCGTTAAAAACCGCATCCGCTCCTTAGCCTCGTAATCCGACACTTTCTTTCGGTAGACCTCCAATTCCTTCTCCTTTTTCACCATAAGTTCGTTCAGGAGTTGCAAAGCTTCTTGATCATATTCCGATTGCTCTTCCATCATTCGTTGATATTGTAACGCCTCCATTTGCATCGCCGCCTTCTCTTCTTGAAGCCTGTTTATCATCGCCATTGTCTCGCTAGCGGCAACTGCCGAAGCACTCCGCTCTTCTTCCAACTCAGTATACAACACTTGTAATGCCTTTCTCTCCGCTCTCAAAGCCGATTTAAGCTTTTCCGTTGTGTTAATCGGATCGCAGCCGTCCATTTCACTTCCATCAAAAGACTCCGATTCCTTCCGTTCGATCATCGACAATGTGTTGTCGGTTCGATCGAAGTTCTTCAATTCCCCTGTTTTTTCGTCATCTCGGGTTTCTTCGAAACCTATTACAAACACAAGGCAACAATGTTGTCTCATTTTTCTGAAATTTTGACATTAAAATGGATTTAAAAACAACAAAAAAAACATTAAAAGATCACCATATTCAAGATTGAAATCCAAATCATGACAACTTGTTGAAGGTTCTTCTTCATGTGATAAAGAATATAAAGAAAAATTATCTTGAGCTTTCATCTCATCACAAGAATCCAAAACTGGAATCTCTGTTCCAATGGAAACCTCTGCTTCTTCATGATCTGCATAAATGCATTTAATTTAACAAAAATTGAGATTAAAATTAGGGAAAATGATGAAATTAAAAGTTGTGATCTTTTACCTGAATCACTTTCCTCTGTTTCTTGAACTTCTTCGGTCTCCGATCGAGTTTGATTCGGGTGAGGAACGGGAGGCTTTTCATCAGAAAATCCATTTGGATTTGCATGAAAAACAAGAGAATTTTCAGTTTCTTCAAACTCCATTGAATCAAGCTCTGCAAATTTAGACAATTCCTCTGTTTTTTCAATTACCAAAAGCGATTCCTCCGATGCATTCTGAAGAACCGAAGTTGTTTCGTTTACTAATTCTTCCGTTACTGTTTCGATTCTTGATTTTGATACAACCTGAGCTTTCTGAAAATCCCCAAATTCTTGATCTTCATCAACCTCTGATTTGTTCGGAGATTCTTCGTTTGATTCGATCGGAACCAGCTGATTCCCACTGTAATCCAACAAGAATTCAAGATCTTGTGGAGGTGTTTCTAAATTTGAATCTTTAATCTTTTCAGTTTCTTCAAATTGAATCAAATCTTCTTTACTTGATTCAACCTCTGTTTCTTTCATCTGAAATTGAGTTTCTTGTTTTTCCCCAAAATTTTCATTCTCCAAATCCGATCCCATTAGATCCATAACCGAGCTTCCATTTTTGGAATACCCCAAGAAATTCCAAGAAGGATTGATGACGAAATAAGAAGAATCATCAAAAGATTTCTTTTCAAAATCAACACCACAACAACAACACTTGAAACAAACCTCATCTTCTCCGTCGCTCTCCACCAAATCAACCTTTTTCACCTTCGAAAACACGAAATTCTTCGATCTTTCCCGGAACCCGGATGAGCAGTCGTGACACATATCGCTGGTTTCCGCTAACTTTCGATGTTTCGAACAGAATCCCAGCTGGGAGACCTCTTTAGCATGGAGCTCGCACAGGAAATCTCGATGCGAATTCGGGTTTTGGGGCTCGAAGAAGCGATCGAGACGAACGCACCAGAGGCAGGGCGGATTTAGGCCGAAGAATTTGGCGAATTTGATGATGAGATATGAGAAGATTGAGTTGAGAAGGAGGAGGATTATGAGGATCCATTCAAGAACAGCATAGATAAGAACAAGTGTGATCTTGTTTGTGTTGTTGTGCACCATTGTTGCAAACTTGTTGGCAGCCATGGCTATTGATGCTCTGTTTTTTGTGTNAGAGAGAGAGAGAGAGAGAGAGAGAGAGAGAGAAAAGGAATGTTTTTGACTGAGGTTTAAGCAAGCTTATCAATGGGGGAAGGGTATAGAGTGTTGTTAATATTTTATGGATTTAATTTATTAAGATAATTATTAGGTAATTAGGTTAATAAATCCAATGGGATGGTGGTAACATTGTTCTTCATTTCTTAGGCTAATTATTGATTTTTATGGTAGCCTAAATTTCATATTTAGTTTTAAAAAATGTGTATTTTATGTTTAATAATTTATTTATTTTACCAACTATATTTTTTGAAAAAAAGAAAACCTAAAATTTTATTATATCCATTAACTTGTCATTTTTAATGAAGACAAATAGGGTTTTGTTACAAAATTAGGAATTGTCAACAAGGTTTTATTTTATGATTTATCAAAAGAAATTAGCTCTATCTTGAACCAAATTATTAAATAAATATTATTTTAAATGGAATTAGCAACTAGTGATTATTTTTTGTTATTAAATGGGGGGAATTGCTAGATTTATTTTCAAATTTTAATTAATTTGTAGAAAATTTCAAATTTATGAGGAATAATATCTTTATGAAGGCCTTATGTAACTATTGTTTTTATTAAAAAAATTTATTTCCTATAAATATATTTACAAAAATATTTGACAACTAATTAAACATGTAGAACACATTTTTATGGCAAATAACAAGAAATCATAATAAAGCAATTAGCTTTAGTTTTCGAATTATAAAATTTATGTAAAAAAGGAGATTTCATGACATTATTGTTGGGCAATTAGGTCATTTTAAACTTAATTGTTTTTTACAAGAAAATAGAATATTTTCGTTTCGAGTAAATAGTAGGTTCATGTGAAGATTGTGCAAGTTTGATCTTTCTTTTTACTCGATGCCCAAACAAAGCAATATTTCTAAATAATACTCGTCACAACTTTTGTCAAGGCTTTGAAATCAAGATGTAGTTATGAGCAATATGTCAAATGAATGGACAAGAATCGATTTTTACTATTATACCTTAAAATCTAAATCAATGGATTAGTATCTAAATCAAATTAAAATTATGGTGAATGCCGCAATTTAATAGTGGGAGTCCCAATACAGCCCTAACAAATAGGCTTAGAAAGATCTTACAAAATTCAATTTCTACCTATATAGGACGGGTTGTAACAAACTCTTCCACTAACACTTCTAACATCCTCGTTAGGCCTACCCATCATCTTCCTTGTTATTAGGAGATATGAGATTCGCCTCAAATGTTACAAACACCTTACAGGAACTTGCATTGATGACGTTTTCCATTCCATACTGATGGCACAAGGATCAACTTTGATACAATGTGTAACACTCCAAGCCTAAATCAACAAATTGACCTTATAACTTGTAAATAAAATCGTGGTTGACGTTGTTGGTAGATGATCATGTATGACTTTATAAGAAGCTTACAAATCTCAGTTTCTATCCATATAAAATGGCTACCTATGTTTTTTTCCTTATGTTTACACATCTTTGTTGGGTTTTCCTTATCTTACAATAGTTTAATATAGAGTTAAAAACACAAGTAAGGGTTATGATTTGATATGGTTATTTTTGTTGATGGGCATCAAATGGAGAGAGGGACCAAGTGAAAAACATAACATAAGTAAAGTAGGTGGACCACATACAAAGAAATGTAAGGCATGGGTTCCACCATGAATGGCATATGTTGGACCTAATCATACTTCTCCATCTTTTCCTTTTCTTATTTTTGGTCAATAATCAACTATACTTTTTCTCATTTCCATCCTCAAATTACCTTTACACCCTTTCATATTATATTTAAAATGAGTTAATTCATTAAAGCAACGTTTTTCTTCTTTATTAACACCTTTCTTTAGAGTAAACTACAATCTTGGTCCCTAAAATTTAGTGAGATGTTTGAAAGTGGAACCTAAACTTCAATAAATCGAGTTTTTATTCTTCATATATGAGTTTTTCTTTAAAAGTTGGACCTCACCACTAACCTCGTTAAAATCCGTGTTGGAAGTTGGAACCAAGGGATAAAATAGTCCAACAGTATTTTATCTCTTTCTTTCACCTTTTCATTGTCTTTTTCACTTTTTGTAATAATTACCAATTTATATAGACCAACCATGTAACTAATTCGTATATATGTAAGAAATGTGGCTGGAGAAGAGGGATGGTGACAAGAGGGTATGGTTGGTGGGAGGCTAGGCCGATGGTGTGACCTCCTCGCCATCATCGTCCTTGTAGCTTCGATCATAAAGCATGCACAAAGGTTAGAAAGATGGTCCCTTGTGTAAATCTTTGGTCATATATGAATGTGTATAATTACACAGTTGGTCCCTATAGTTTGATGGTTTTTATTAGAATAAGAAAAGCAATTAAAAGGTTATAAAGAGAGAGAAAACATGGTGATGATTTTAATCCTAAAACTAACGAAAATATTTAGCGAAGTTTGAAGCAAAATTCATACCTAGAGGATGAAAACCGGATTTACTAAAGTTTAGCCTCGAACTTTCAGATAAATCACTAAACCTTAGAGACCAAAATTGTAGTTTACTCCTTTTCTTTATTATAAGTTGATTAGAATAACAGTTGTTTATTATATATAGTTAGTAGATCATTAATATTTTTTCTTACTACTTTTTGTTTTCTTAATTTTCTCATCCTAAAATCATGGTGATTTTACATTTTCCTTTTCAACTAATTTTTAAGTTTTATGTGAGAATTACTTGTGACCACAATTATGATACCTATATGCAAAGTTCTAATCATGGCCATGTGGCATAATTATGATACACAATGAGTTGTTATTGTTTAATACATTCACACATGAATGAGAATTTATAAAATATTAAAATTTCACAACACAATAAGATTACATATAGATGATTAATGTTTTTAAACTATAGTATTTGATTTTGTTGTAAATTAATTATAATTTAAATAATTATATCCAGAACCCTATAGTAGTTATTTAAATGTCTTGATTATTTTGAGACATTTTAAAATAATTGAGACATTTTAAATAACTACTACGGATTTTAGATCTTTAAAACTATTAGACTGTAAGTTCACATCTTTTTAGAAATACCAAAATAAGTTAATTAATTTTTTAAAATAGTAATGAAGTTAGATATAAAAATTAAAAAAAAAAAAACACAATTTTATGTACATCATATTTCATGGCAGGTTTAACAATGCAAAAGCAAGGTGTAAAGTTTCAAACAATGTGGGCATTGTTGTATATCCATTTTATGGTCATTTTAACATGTGTAATTAATTGTAAGATGTTTACTTTGAATCTTAATATTTTTTTTAAACATCTAATGACTTCTTTTCACATGATTTCTTTGGGTTTAATATTAGCCAACATATTTTAGATATATCACTAATGACATCATTTTATCCCTGTTAAATAGTTGATTTTTTTTATTTAACTAAAAGAATTTAAATTGAAACACAAGAATAAATCATCATCTTTATATATATGGTCTTTGAGTTTTTAATTAACAAAGTATTAATAATATTATTATTTAAATTAAGAAAGTATGAACCAAAAAAAGACTGTGAGATCCAAGAGCCTCTACAAACTATTCAAAAAGGTGTTACATTTACAGCTTATTTGATCCCTTTTTTTATTTTTGCTTTTTCTTTAATTAATTAAATTAATTAATTTATTTTTTAGAGGGAAAACAAACTTTAATTCTTTTATTAACCCATCAACTTTATTTTATTTTTTTCAAAGAGAAGGACCACAAACGAAGGAATACAAGATACATTGGTAAAGAGGATCCTAACAATATAATTGAGTTCTTACAAGTAGGCACATCTACCTCACACCAAAACATTATGTCATGTCATTCCTTNGGGGGGGGGGGACTGGTTTATTTGTTAACCGTGTAAATTTTAGATACAAACGGTTCAAATAAATGGCTACGAGTGTGTTCTTCGATTTTTCCTTCTTTTAGGTTTTCACTTAGACCTCTATTCTGTATATATAGTTTTAAAAATGACTATAATAATAACATCTACCATACAAATAAAAAGTTCTTTCTTGAACAATATAATATTTATTTTTATATGTATGTTAGGACACTCTTAGCAAAAGAATGTGCCCCAAGTATTTACAATCTTGATAGCCAAACTAAACTCCGAAAAAGTTAGAGAATAATGTGATCAATCAGAGCTAATTCAAGCAAAAGGTGGTCGACAATGAAATTTGCTAAGAAAGCCCTAGAAGATAATTTTGTAAACACATTTCTTATCAAATATTATCTTTTTGATTTGATGTTCATTCCTTCATTACAAATGAAAAAAAAAACTTAATTTTAGCAAATACCTACAAATAGAGTTGCATTTCTCATCAAACAAATACAAAAAGTAAATTGTAGAAAGAATCTTTTGCCACACATTCATTAAATAAAAATACCAATTTTCCTTGCCATTTATTAGAGTTCAAAGTAAATGCAAGAAAATATATGTACACATTTATAAACAATCTTGAAAGTGTAAATGCTTTAATTTCATGTATTTCAAACCCCACATCTTGTACTTTTTAGTAAACAATTTGAAGTATGACACCTTACCACCCACTAAAGTTAAAAACAATAATCTAGAATATGTTTATCATCATTATATGGTCTTATTGGCTTCATATTTAAGAATTAAATAACTTCATTTCCAAAACTTCAAACTCTATAATTATTCTTATGACAAAATCAAGAATCATGTTAACAATATACCAAGGTAATACAATTGAAGGCAAAAAGGCAAAAAGAATTTAAAATATAACTCTGAATATATGAAAAAGAACTCCAAAACCTTGAATCACACAAAAGAAATGTGTTATAAAGCGTTTGAGATACTATATATATTATAGCTGCAAAATATATGATGAATTGTATTGTATTATTTGAAATTAAATGAGTTTGTTATTCGGAATTGGCGTGGATACAAAGATACCTTCCGACAACTAATTGGTATAAAAAATATAAATCGTCTGCTAGTAATCTGGACATGAAAAATCGGATATTTGGTTCACTTTCACTGTTATTGGAGATTTGGAGTTACCATATAATCTAATTTTTCGTATATAAATATTATATACTTAAAAATAAAAAATCCATATGAGCCTATATAGGTGTTGAGATTGATGGGCTAATATCAAATAAGCATGAGTTCATCTTTAATTTCTGAACCAAAAATATACAGTGGAAGAACCTAGACACAGATAATTTGTTTCTAACATGAGCTTTAATCTTACTAATTAAATCATATTCAAGTTAAATCAAAGTATCAAAATTGTATAGAAAATAATTTATTGTGAAATGTATGACCAGTAAATTAAATGTGTGGTTAGTTTTGGCAAGAAAAAAAAGGACACCAAACATCACTTTGTTTTGCAATACTTTTATGTCCCCTCCAACAACAATATCAGCATCCAATGATCCAAGAAACAAGCCTCTTGTTTTAACTGACCAAAAACATACAAAATAGATTTCTATATGAAACCATTCAACACATAAAAATGACACCAATGTTACAAAGCAAATCATATTATCAACCATGAGTCATTTGATTACAACTACTTACCGACTCCCGAACGAAAAAGAAAAAAGAAAACTTATGACTACCAAGAATATCGTACCAATTCATCGATCGAGTGCAAAAACCACAACAAACACCTCATCATTTTCGGATATATACTAAAAATGTTGTCTCTTTCTTTTTTTGGTTTTCTTAACATGGAGCAGATGAGCACACATTGCATTATAATAAGGTTGTTCCAAAGGGATTTGTGGTTTGGGGGTGGGTACCGTTGCTGACTGGGAACGGACCAAACCCGGAATCAACAAAAGGGTTTGGTGGGGCCATCATCAGATTCTGCTGTGGCTGTGGCTGTGGCGGATATGCGGCAGGTTGGTATTGACCGAAGGGGTTAGCCTGATATGGTGTCATTTGACCAGACATACCAAATGGGTCAGCTCCTGCTGCTGCTTCAAATGGATTGGGTGCCGGAGATCCATATACGGGTTGCTGAGAGGCTCGATATGCTCCTTCATCGTACAAACTGTTGAGTGTGAGGGAGTCCAATCCACCAGCCTGCCAACACAAATATGATGTAAAACTATGCATTTGGAATCATATCAGAAGAACGTGAAAATGAGTTTTGACGATTGGTTACCAGTTGCCGCTCCTGAACCGAAGAGATATTGGTGCTAGGAGTGGTGACCAAAGCAAGTTCCCAACCAGTTGGATCAAAATCTTTTGCTTGAAAACCAGATCCAGAAGATGTGGTAGGATCTACATGAACACAAAATAAATAGGAACACAAGTGGTTAAAATTGTCGCAATTTATCGAATGATCGGACATATACCAATGGCAACATCAAATGGTTTTGATTTGTGGTTACTTAACAAGTTCAAAGAAAAAACACAGGAAGTAGGGGGGCGGTACCAGATGGAACAATGGCAAGAGCCAGTGCATTGCTTTCCTCGATAGCTGATCCATTAGGTGCATCGAAATTTAATCCCTAATCAAGCCATTTAGAAGCAAAACATTTGAGAAAATTGTGGACTTGAAGTGGCCTATGGGAATGGGATCACTAAAGATCTTAACAAATTACCAATAAATCATCAGGGTCCCGACTGTTAAAAGTTGGCGGGGGAGGCGGATGTGCAGGCTCGGGAACATCATTTGAAGCTGTAAAATCATCTGTCAGCACTGGTTTAGGTTCATCGACAGGTGAATCTGTATCTTCTTGAGGTGACGTATCTTCTTCTGGTTTATATGTCAACATAAGCCTTTCCGGAAATTCCTGAATATATATGGCCAAACAGTTTAAGATACTTGCAAAGCATATCTTGAATTAAATGGAAACAAAGGTTTGTTTGTTAGGAGGTAATAGAAGACACTCACCAATGTCTGTGTCGGCCCAGCAACTAATCTTGGTGCCTCTCTTATGTACTCTTCCATTGTAGCAAGAAAGGATTGTGGAGGCTGGAACAAGTTAAAAGAATACAGTGTGAAAATAAGACTTATGAAATTACCAATAATATACCCTTGAAACTTCTGCCACCCATGACAAACAACCAGAATTTGAGTAAACCTATCAACCACATGAGTTCTCAAGTAAGGATCATACCTCTCTCAGAACAGGAAACTGGAAATTCCTAGCAAGCTCCAATCCTTTGCAAACTTCATAGAAGTCGGAGAGGCTCCCAGCCTGCATTAAATGAGTAAAAAAGCTCAATTTTGCACGACAAATGTTAACCGCTTCAACTATGATGTACGTTTCAGTACCTGTTGACCGGCTCTTTTATATATATCCAAGGCTTTGATGGCTTCATGTCTTGGCATCTCAAAGAACTACAGAGAAGGATGGTAGATAAAATAAGAGAGAATATATCATGTTTTCAAGATTACACGATCTTGCACATGAATATCAACAAAATTTTACCTTATCAATAAGATTGATAATTCCATCATTCACAGCACAATAGATTTTAAAACTCTCTTTGAGAACCTGAAAGTTCACAATAATAAACACAATAAACTCTCTTGAGAGTTGAGACAAGTTGATCAAATATGCTTTCTCATCATTTATTACTTCCAGGAACCATTAACATATCTTTTGCGACTCTTTTCAACTTGGTAACAAGTATAAGAGGGGAAAGCAATACATACCAAAGCCAGGGCATATTGTATCAAATAATTGCCAATAGCTGCACCCTCCGGCTGTGAAAGACAGAAAAAAGTCAACTTACATTGTCTGAGATGGAATTACACAAGATGCTAGCACAAGAATGAATATATAAGGTGACTTGCCCTGCATCCCATAAGACGATACAGTAGTTGCTGTAAAGCAGGCAGTTGTTCCAATAGTTCTTCACTTTCCAAGTCCCTTGTTCTGCTATAACCCTGCAATTATAAGCAGAGATGGATTATAGGCTGAGTTTGAGCTACAAAAGAGAGAAATAGACACTTGAACAAATACCGTTGTAAGTAACAACCAAATGCTCATCAAGTTTTCCCCAAAAAGGCTTTTCCAGACAACCTCTTGAAGGACCACAAAAGGATACCTACCCAGGACTATCAATTTAATTCATGAACTTTATACTGCTTTCGTTTCTTCAAATAATTATTGACCCAATGAATCTTGATAAGAAAAGGGACAAGACATGCTAAATTAAGTGTAATAGTTTACACCATGATCAAAAGAACAAGTAAAAAAAATCTTAAATGCCATAATATTAATACTAAAACAATTAATTTATTAAATTAACATATGACTTTGTAATTACAACTGCAACTTAACTATACATGTTCACATGTTTTGTTTTTATTTCGATTGTGTTTTTTAAAAGGATTCATATTTTTACTCTCCAATATTTGTATTTCGTAATTTTATAAAGGTTTTATCTATATGTAATTATGTATGGTCCACCTGATCTTTCTACAAGAAATAACTCAACACATTTAACAGATCGCAACAATAGCGTCCCTAAAATAATGACCAGCCAACATAAAATTTTCCTTATTCACTTCTTTAGTAGTAAATCAATGAAAATAAGCATCTCTTCCAAATATATTAGAATTGATATCTCACAATTATGTCAATATTCAAATAAATGAACTAATTGCACAGTCAATCCATACTAGCTCTGATGCTGCTAAAGCATTTAGCAATTTAGCTCCAAACTTTTTTTTAAAGTGCAATAGAAATATTATGTGAAGAAGCTACATACTTCAAACTGGAAGTTCTACAATAATATAGTGAACTAAGTAACTTAATCTTTCAACAAGTTATAAGCTCTTCTGAAATTTCAGGGCTTGGTTTTCACCATGCAATGAAAAACACTAAAGTCGTTTTTATAACTTAATCAAGTATATGAAGGTTATTTTGTTCATTCTTGTTTAAAGTCCAAAGTCCATGTAAACCCACACACCAAACTAAGATAGTAGAATACATGAATCTTCATCATTAGTTTTTGTTGCAGTTAGCTGGATTTAGCTTGATATATTTTCAGTAACTAACCAACAATAAAATTTAGGTTCATCCGAGTACAAACCTTATCTTGACCTTGAGCAGCAGGTCTTGGGATTTTCTCAGCTTCAATATCATACTTCAAAACTCTAAAGCACTCAAGCCGTTCCTCTAAGAAAAGTCCATATGTACGCACCCATGCAGAACAATCCCAAGCTGTAAAAAACAATATTACACAAATGCATGAGCAATCAAACATCTTAAAGTTTCTAATTACATGATACAAACAAATTAAAAAAAAGATGGGCATGGAAAGCTAATAGCCGATGCGTAAATAAAAAGCAAGACTAGGGTGTCAACAATAACCTATGGGACTTGAATCATCCTTGAAATTGGCTAACTGGAGAACACGCCCTCGTTGTTGGAAATTTTGAAGTTCTTCGCGGAAAGTAGGATCTCCCTCCCTTAGTGTCCTATGAATGACTATCAGCGTCTTTAATGCCACCTGACCAAGAAACAAAATGTTAGGAAACAGATAAAGAGAGTCTAAGAAATTATCTGCAGGAATTCTTCTAACAATTTCAAGTGCAATTAATACTTTAATAGCAGCAAACTTTTATCTGCACTTGAAGAACACCGAGGCAGAAAGTGAACATGATTTAACTCTAAATTTGAGTGAAAAAACGACAGCCATTACCTAATTTATTAAAAACAAGAACTCAACTGCCAATTTGCAATGAGAATAATTATATGATAGCATGAACATTTTAAACTATCAAGTGCATGAACAGAAATACATGAACGGCCTAACTGAAATCGGTAATACAAATAGTCTCAACCTTTCTGAATATCATTAGAATTCTGAGTGACCTATAATTCATAAATGATCCATGCCAGTCCACCAGGTTTTAGAGTTTGAACATGAGGTAATTACATTTAAGAGTTTTAAGTTTCACAAAAGTCCGTATTAAGCATCACAATACTTTAAAGAGGGGTTTTTGTGAATAGCTACAAGCCCCCAAATAAAATAAAAAATCTGGTGCACTTGTGTGGTTGAAACTTCTATATGCTGGAACACGGAGTAATAGTACAATATATGTAGGAAAAACTCCTCCTATAACATCAAAGACCTTTATTTCACAACTTCAAGTAGAACACTCGGACAAAGGTCGAAAGTTGTAACATTTCTCGGCGTACCTCAATCTTCCCTAGGTCCGATGTAACCAAATATAAATTTCAGAAGACTGTCATGACTTTCTATATGATAACCAAACGAAATGAATCATGTATATCCCACTCGAAAGTAGGTTTGGCGGGAGGTTGGGATGAAAAACATTGAACTAAATCAAATCCATGGAAAAGAATAAATCTCTACCAAGACCATATACCTGAAAATAGAATCAAGCTATTAAACCATGCTTAAAGTGAATGCAGAGTGGAGAAACTCATGGGCAAAGCAAACTTTACACTCCATCACTGTCTTGCAACTAGGACCATTCATTGCAGCGAAAAAAATATATGGTATGCGATATACGGTGAGATTTACAGACGCCGAGGGGAATAGAAGATAAAAGGAATGAGGATGTTTTAGTAAATAGTGATAGTAGTTAATAACAGCCTGTATCAGAGGGCACAGAGAGCTAGTAGGGTATGATGGAACATCAAGCTGGGAGAGCATTCGATTTCTTTGTGATCGTAAAAACCTTAAGCTCATGAGGGAGATTAACAGCCTCTTGGAAGCTATCCGGTTAATGAGTCAATAATTCTTTTGTGTTCTTTGTCGATTTGTTGTCATGATGCACAACGGTGGGAATCAATTGGTATCAGACCACAAGATCTTCATGATGCCTGGAGTTTGTTTGTTTCTACGATCAAGAAAGTGGAAAAAGATTTCAAAACGATGGAACTTAATCTCCGATCAAAGATCAATCCGTTGTGCTCCGAGTCATGATGACTTATAGTTTGTTTTCTGACGAAAAACGATGAACTACGTAAGATGAAAAACTTAATCTCCAATTGAATGTCAATTTGTTGTGCTCTAGATCAAAACAGAACCATACGACTTACAAGCAACTTTTTGATGCAGCAATCACAACACCCCCATGTGGCAATGTATAGAAAGAAAGACTACCAAAAAAAAAGTATTTTGGGTTGCAATTGATGTTGTGGTTTGCTTGCTTGATGCTGGTCAATGATCTTCTTAAGCAATATCCATCAGTGAAGCAGAATGCCAACGGTGGAATTTGACCACCGATGTCATATGGCAATTGCTGATAAGTGGATTGAGCTTCTCAAGCACAAGGATGAATACCAGAGAATGAGTGATATTCTTCACACACTTACAAATCAAAGATGATCAGAAAACATGTTACTTATGCGAAATGCCATGACCAAACTACGAAGAAAAAAAATGCATCAAAAATAGTTTTTGAATGCCAGGATCAGCAGGCTAACTGTTGATCTCAAATGGCTGAAGAGTGCAACTGGTTTTTAAAAAAATCCCCAAATATGGATTTTCACAATAGGGATTAATTTATATTGTTGGGATTCCAACTGCTCATAGAAAGGCGCTAACACATCATAGTGGTAACAGATTCACATTATCAATCACATCCAATCAAATCTATACACATAATTCAAGTTGAAAAACTGAATACGAAATCAAATTAATAAGATTTCATCAGATATCCATTTGAAAACTAAGAAACCTTCAAAACAACCAAAAAGTGAAAAAAAAAACCAGTACCGTCCAATTACGGGTCTTGGCCAATCGCCTTGCTAGGGCATGTAAACAATATGCCACATCCGCTCGAGGCCGGATAGCAGACGTATACGCCAAAATTTCTGCAAGAATTCACACATTCAACATTTCCCCCAAAATCCACAACCACATCAATTAATCGGAGACGAAAAATGATGAAATCACTCACTTCTGATGTGTCTCTCCTTGGGTGGGCACTCAACATGGTTAGTAGCCTTAACGATTGCAACATCGACATCCTAAAGAAAAAGGAAAATCAAAACCCCAAACCCTAATTTTATAGAGGGATGGTGAAAGCATGAAATAGGAGAAGAGATTTAGATGAAATTAGACCTTGAAATCGCTATTGACGTGGGCTAATCCGACGGTGGTTTGATCCTTGAGAGCACCGTAGGCTTTCCGCCATGTTTGCATAGTACCCATCTCTTCTCTGTGGTTTTACCGATAGATCGGCAAGTATCTCGATCGATTAATACGATTTTTGGACAGCTTTCTTCTCTCTTTGTGTGGTGGAATTGGAATCCAAAGAAGACAACTGCACAGCAAAATCAGGCTGTTGCTATTCTCTCTCTCTCTCTCTTTCCCTTTTTATGTGCTTGATGAATGATGACCTTTTTTTTCTTTGGTTATTTTATGTGTATTTCTAGCGTGGATGGTCAACTTGGTTGGCTATGGCGGCCATACTTTGATAACAATATTCGTGATCATATGATTCGTTGGATCTTATTTTAACAATTTTCTTTATTTACTTTTTGAGGTCTTATTTATGGTGTCTACTTAGTTTTTTTGGAAGGGTGTCCAGGCCAAAGCCTGACTAATCCCCGGCAATTTTGGAGGCTAAACATGGCCCACTTAAATGTCCTCAAGCATGCGCACTGGAAGGTTCGAACTCAGTTAGGGCGCTATGAACCCCCCAAGCGATAACCAATCCGCCACAGCACTAGAAGACATGGTGTCTACTTGTTGTCATGGTGTATATAAATAATATGTGGAAAACATATGTTACATCATGTATTTTTTTTTGTTAAGTTTCCAAAATTTTATCCGACTTAAAGGGTAATCTGGGGAACAGGGATGGTATCGCCAAATCCGTTCTCTACCGAATACCGTGTTACCATCACTACTGTATCTCATATGGATGATATATCAGAATATTTCATCACTGTTTGTAAAAAAGTAAAAACCATGGTCGTACACGCAGCCTCAATCCAGATTTTCCGTTCTAGGTGGTTATACATGTTGGGTCAAAGACAGGTTTGGTTCTACGGAAATTGATTTGCAAGTAGTCGAATAGATCGACGAAGTTGTAGATTAGAACTGAAGTCGGGGTTGCTACAAACCCATGTGGTGATATCGTGCTTGTGTCTTTCTCGGCATGATAATCGATTTATTTGCATTCATTTAACGTGTGCTACATGAAATTTGATTTTTCACTAGGGTTTGTTGGTTTTAAAATCTGGTTGCATTTTGTGTAAATTGTTTCATGAAATTTGGTTGCTTCGTTTGTTTTTATAAAATCTGCGTTAACAAATGTTTCATGGACAATGTTAAATTATTTTCTCTTGTTTCAATTACTTTTGGGATACTTCATTGAGTATGATGGATTCATAGAAAAATGAACTCTTGGTTGAAACAAGTAGTCAATTAACCTTAGAAGGAAGAAGATGATTGTAATAGGAAATAAGGGAATCAAAGGCTAAAACTGTTTGCAATGAGAAAAAGGAAATAGAAGATTCTATCATTAAAAAAAAAAAATTCTTTAGAAAATAGATAAAGTCAAAACTGCCTTTTTTTAGTAAATTAAAAACAAATTTATTAATGATTGATCAAAATTAATTATATTGATTGTACAAATATATATAGATTGTTAAGTTTGAAGTATATCCTTATAGGTTAACGTATAGGGATGACATATAAGATTATTTTTACTAAAAATTTAAAGGAAGAAAATATAGATTTTGAGAATCAGTTAATAATATATTTTTTAAATTAAGAAAGTATTATAGTTTATCAAATGTATTATATATTCTAATAAAATTATTAAAATTTACTTTTAGTTTTAAAGATCCTAACTTTTTGATTCATCAATTTGGAAAATAAAATAAAATAAAGATTATTCATAGATATTGCAATGTAGTATGGGTGGAATTTTGACACTTAAACAATTTCCTTCCTCATATCTTTGCATCCTTATATGTTGGCCATGCAAAATATTTAACATTCATGTGGCCCATATTTTTAGTAATGTAATATTTTTTTCATTTACTTGTTACAAAGTACGACATTTATCTATTTATTTTTAATATTTAAAAGATACCATTAATTACCATAAGAAAAGTTCAAATATGAACCACTTTTTGGTTGTGAACGTGAGACAGCCTAGAGCGCGACACGTGGCGGCTTTGAGTGTGGTCCCCCC
>LUCG01071928.1:0-16108 GCA_001633085.1 Carthamus tinctorius | reverse complement strand
AAGTAACTGAAAATTACAGATGAGCCCCTGACTTCTTCACAATAATAAAAATGGATCTAACAGATGTTACCTATCCAACTGAGCTAGCCCCTTTGATGGGAATCATCAAACATTAATTATCTTAATTGTAATCAATAATTTATGTTAACATATATAAAACTATCGGTATGTTCATAATTGATATAAGGGAAAATTACCATTTTTACCAACATACTATTCATTTTTTTCTATTTTTACCANTTCAATAAACCCAAGATTTAGATTTTTCTCAATAGTTTCTACCCCAAATTAAGAGTAAACTACATTTTCGGTCCCTGTGGTTAATACTCACTATCAACTTTGGTCTCTCTTTAAAATTAATTACAATTTTGGTCGTCATGGTTATCTCTTTATTTTAGTTTTAGTCCATTTGAATAAATTTAATTGTAAATGTTAGTTAGTTTAAGGGTATTTCTATACTTTCAACATTTTTTTGTCTTTTTTTATTGTTGTCTTATTTGATCATAGAGTAATTTAAAGTTTTTGCCATTATAGTTTTTTTTTTTGTCTTTCCTACCATTTTCATTAGTAGCAATTTTAAATAATAATACATTAAGAGTGCATAAATCTTTTTTGTAATGTTAAAAATAAATAACTAATTAACAACATATTTTAATCATAATACATAAACAACTACCAACAACACATTTTAAAAAAAATATCATTTTAAATTACACCATTAAAAAAAGTCAAGTCCGTATATTTAAGTTACATGTTCGTACCTTTTTAAATTACATTTTTTTCTTTCAGTTTTGGTTCTTTTAATAAATTTAGGTTCGCTAGGCGGGTTGATTGTCGAAGCTCGGTTCTAGTAATCTATTTTTCCTTTTAAAAAAAGTCATGTCCGTATTTTAAAATGAGTTAAGTAATCTTTAAGTTTTTATGCATTTTATCCGATGTATATATTTACNATCCAATAAGATAACAATAAGAAAAGACAAAAAAATGTTGAAAAGACAGAAATATCCTTAAACTAACTAAACTTTATAATTAAATTTTGTGAAAGGGACTAAAACTCAAGCGATGGCACGTGCCACCGTATCTATCAGTATGACTTCATTCATGGCATACAAAAAAGAATAAAATATGTTGTTAATTGGTTATTTATTTTTAACATTACAAAAAAGATTTATGCACTCTTAATGTATTATTATTTAAAATTGCTACTAATTAAAAAGGTAGGAAAAAAACTATAATGACAAAAACTTTAAGTTACTTTATGATATAAAAAGACAACAATAAAAAAAGACAAAAAAAGGTTGAAAGTATAGAAATACTTTAAACTAACCAACCTTTATAATTAAATTTATTCAAAGGGACTAAAACTAAAATAAAGAAATAACCATGATGACCAAAATTGTAATTAGTTTTAAAGAGAGACCAAAGTTGATAATGAGTGTTTACCACAGGGACCAAAAATGTAATTTACTCTTAATTTGGGGTAGAAGCTATTGAGAAAATTTTAAATCTTGGGTTTATTGAAAAAAATTTGATAGTTTAATGATGTAATTGGTAAAAATTAAAAAATGTTGGTAAAAATAGAAAAAAATGAATAATATGTTGGTAGAAATGGTAATTTTCCCTTGATATAAACAAAAGTGTATGGTATCCCTGCCTATCAGGGTTCGAAACCCCACGGCAACAAATGGTGTTACCTAAGTTTCGGGCCAGCCTTTGGGCCGGTTTGGAACGACGCGGATTAGTCGGGTGCCCGAATAAATCCCGGATACCACGGAAACGTGCGTGTAAGTTTATTTCCCGTTAAAAAAAATGTATTCAAATATATAATTTCTCACCTGTTTTATTAACCAATAAAAAATAAATGTAAATAAAAAATAAATGTACATGAGACTCATGAGAGATGAATGATATAAAAATAGAGTAAATTGCAATTTTGGTCCCTTTGGTTTGTTGTTTTTATTAGTTTGATCCTTATAAAATTTTTATTCTAAGTAAACCCTTGTGGTATGCAAAAATACTTGGTTTTGCTCCCTTCCACAAATGGAAATTAAAATTTTCATCCGTTAAACCAAGAGTATTATGGTCTTTTTCATTTTTCTATAAATATAATTAATTAACATAGTACATATGTGTGTGTGTATATATATATATATATATAATCAATTGTTATACACACACACATACATAGAAACTCTCAGTATCGCCGACCTCATCCCCTCCCCCTTCTTCTTTGGCCATCTTGTACACGTCGCATCCAACATCTACCTTATTCTTGCTCCTCTTCCTTATCCCTTGTCACTCTTCAAGCATCCCAACCCACTGCGAAACCCCACTGTCGTTGTACCACCACATCTTTCTTTTTTTGGAATGGCAAGACGATAATTTTATTAAAAACGATCAAGCAAGACGCTAGATTACAAAGGTTCGAGGCAAAATCACTCGGATTACAACTCCAATAATCCCAATTGTGATCTTTCCCCCACCCACCTCTAATAGAAAACCACAAGAAAGAGAAATTGAACCTCAATAGCCACCTCCCGAGAAGACTTTAAACTCGCCTTTGAGGATTTTGCCTTTCCGACTTCTCCTTATAGCCCAAAACACAGCTGCCACAATCATGACAACATTTGGGTAGTTCTGTTATCGACCCCTTGATTTTGAGTTGGTTTGATATCTTATGCCTCTAAGAATCCCTTGCCTTATATCAATTTCTTGCTCGTAACCATTGTTGTTCTTCTGGATCTCTACCATCGATCTTCTTTAATTGAGCATTTCATTGTTGGTTGTCCCTCCATCAATCTCCCCAACGTCTACCAGATTAGTTTGCAACATGCTCCCTCATCAAACAAATAGCACGAACACAAGGATGATCGAATCCATACCAATAGTGTAGGTCATCATTTGGGATGATTGTGTCATGGGAGAACGGAAGCAACAAAAGAGGGCTTTTTGTTTTGTTTTTTTATTGTTGCCTCATTAGAGGCGGAAGCAACAAGGTTCACTAGAAACGACATCCACCTTGGAGCCATTATGGGAATAAAAAGAAGGAGATGACAAGATCTAGATGGAGAGGATGAACATGTGGGATGGGTTGTGCGAATAAAGAGTCGTGTATGGTAGGTTCATTTGTTTTTTATTTTTTATTTTTGAACTGCGAAATATAGATTAGACCAAACGGGAATCTAGCAAGGCGCTAGCTCGCGAACGGAAAGATTACAGAGAGGGGATTACAACACTAGTTAACCCAAACAAAGATTGCTACGAAATGAGAGACAAACATGAAAAGTGTCAAAATTGCCTTACTTAACGGTTGAGACCAAAACCAAGCAAAAACGTATACCACAAGGGGTTTTTTTCCAATAAATTTTTCATACGAACTCGATCCAAGAAAAACAAGAAACCACATGGACCAAAATTGAAACTCACTCTAAAAATAAAAAATAAAAATGACAGAGATTCTGGAGGTAAGAGAAAGACAAATGAGAAAATACCTAGTGCTAACAGTTGTAACATTCCAGGTTGCCTCCTTATTCTATTACTCCTAATCTTTAATTTATTACATTAATTAATTATAATCTCATAAAGTTGTATGCCTCTTTTTCCAACTTAATCTTTTTGAAAAATCCAGTGATCATTCTCTTTAATCCCCCCATCTTTCTTCTCCAGCTACTTCTCCTTCTCTCTCTTTCTCTCTCTCTATATCTATATATCTATATCTATATATTCGTATATATATATATATATATATTATTTATCATCATCATGTACCCTAATAAAGCTATGGGTAGATGAGAATAAAGAGATAAAACCAAACACCAACAACTCCACAACAACAAACTGATCGAAGCAGAAGCAGAAAAAAGGGCATCATCAAGAACCCTAATAATTACAATGGGAAGAGCACCTTGCTGTGACAAAGCCAACGTCAAAAGAGGACCGTGGTCGCCCGAAGAAGACGCCAAACTCAAATCGTATATCGAAGAACATGGCACCGGAGGCAACTGGATCGCCCTACCTCATAAGATTGGTAATTAAGTTAATCCATCTACATAAAATCATACATACATATGATCTAATTAATTCATCAATCTTTTTGTTTCTTTGTGTTTAATATAAACTAGTCGATTAGTCGTTAACGAGTCTAGATTATATTACATGATACGATGGTTTTAATTATTATTTGATCAGGTCTTAAGAGGTGTGGCAAGAGTTGTCGCCTTCGATGGTTGAATTATCTACGCCCAAATATCAAGCATGGATCTTTCTCCGAAGAAGAAGATCACATCATTTGCACCCTTTATCTCAGTATTGGCAGCCGGTAATTGATAAAATAGTTTCGCATCTTTATTTAAGAAAGATTCATAACATATTATTTGTTAACCGTGCAATTTGTGTTATAAATTAGGACTAATTATATAATAAAGTTTTTAAATTTGTTTTGAAGATGGTCAATTATAGCTGCACAACTACCTGGGCGAACCGATAATGACATCAAGAACTACTGGAACACGAGGCTAAAGAAGAAACTTTTGGGAAAACAGCGTAAAGATCAACAATCGTCGAAGAAAAGTGGCTCGATCAAGCAAGAAATGAAGAGGGAAGTTCTTGAGGATTTCAAGGCACCATCTTTATGCATGAGCATGAACCTGTATCAATCTTATAACTGGCCTACAGATTTCCCTAATTTGATACCTACAAACCCTGATCATCATGATCATCAAGAACCACCACTTCATGCCAAAACCCAAGATCCCATCACAAGTTTTGATGATCAATACCCTTTCGATACCTCCCCAAATCAAGCCCAATTGTTCGATCAAAACCACGAGAAACCCATCTCAACCGTTAATTATCATCATCCCCAATTGCAAAACACACCATACAATCTTGTGAATGGAGATCAAGGTGTGAATCTTTTTCAAGAATTCAACAACTACCCATTTGGGATCAATGAATTGGTCTACAACAACATCACACAATTGGAGCAGTTTGATCATCATCATCATCATCATGGGTTGGTGGGGGGTTTGGATAATCTCATCAATGGAAGCAATTGTACAAGCTCTTCTGCAGAAAGTACTCCTACTTGGGGGGATCCTCTTGTATGCCCTCCTCAGATGTTGTTGACCTACGACGACGATTGTCGAAATGGGCTGCTACAAAACTGTCCTCCTCCTCCGCCGGATCATCACCCGCCTTGTCGGTTTCAGTAAGGATTTTTTAGGGTTTATTTAGGGTAGAGATTAGCATGCGATCGACGGTGTTGATTTCGTACCCATTTGAGGACAAATCTTTGTTGGCATTTTCATGGGGTATTTATTTAATTTGTTTTCTTTATTCACTATCACTTTCATTCTGATTCACTGAGATTGCAATTAGTATTCCAGTTCCAAGTACTACATTCATGCAAATGTTGTTTTCTTGTATGCTAATTTCTATAACATCAATTTTGCATAAGTATGTATGATTATATGTATATTGATTCATATTTTGTCCTCAAGAAGAGTTTTCATGCTATTGCTAAGAATAAGACTAGGGTTGTGTTATGGCAAACTAGACAGCTGATAAGCTAGTTTATGAATAAGTTATGTGTGACAAAAACTAGCTTATTTAATACGTAAAATTACCAAAAAGGGTATCTTAGGCTATAATAATTAATATTAATCCTTGTATAATTGAAAAAAGATACATGCAAAAAGCTTTTGAAATGCTACTCCAACTAACGTTTCAATAAGTTAGCTTATAAGTTAGCTTATCAGCTAACTTATTTTGCCAAAAACACAGCCTAAAAAGATCAACATCTACGAGGACAATCCGAGTAAACCGCAAAGTGAATAAAGATCATACTAAATTACTTGTCTAGTTTTATTTAGGTAAACATGATGGTTATAGTTAATTATATGAATAATAATTTAAATAATTAAGGTATGTTACATACCAAATGATATATAATTGTGAAGTCGAGATCAATAATTATCCATTTTTGGGTACTTTCACAGACAATCTTAAAAAAGAAAGTGACACGTTGCTTCAATTATAGAATGAAGATATTGTTTGTGGTGAACCCTAAAAATGTGCAATCATTGTCTTTTACATCAAGTAAAAGAAGACTCATAATCGTGTTTTGTTTTACTAATATGATGTAAGTTCGCTTAGAAATCTTTAAGGTTACTGCTTTTGGTTGAGGAAAACTGTTTTTCATTTTCCTAGAAAACATTTTCAGAAAAATGTAGTCGAGTTCTCATTTTCAGTTTTATATGAAAATTTTAAAAAACGCATTTGGTTGAAATGATTTTAGTTTTCATTTTCCATTTTAGTAAACTTAGAAATTGCGCCTAGAAAATTTTGGAAAACTACTAAAATCAGTTTTTTCTAATCTACATAGAACTTAGAAAACCGAAAATTTTCATTTTCTTGGAAAACTTTTGAAAATTAAATGAACGAAACGCATTTCCTAAATTTTCATTTTCTTTGAAAATTTTCTTGAAAAACTGAACATTTTTCTACAACCAAACACGCCATAAATTATTTTGAGAATCTAGGAATCACCTATCTTATGTACTACATGATAAATAACTTGATAAATTAATATTCATTATGAATAATTATTCATTATATATCATTCAAGGTAATATGAATATTATATATTTGGGAAGTTCTTGTCTTGGGAAAGCTGGATTTGTAACCCGATTACGGCTGTTGTTCATTGTACTTCTCTAGCTTCTCGCTAGTTTTTTTATAATATATTTCTCTTCTTGCCGTCCAAAAAAAAAATATGAATATTATATAAAATAGTTTAGTTTATGAACACTCAAAATACAAAGTTACTAAATTAATTTCAATCTACTATAGTAAATATCTCAAAGTGCATGGATATGGTAATATATCGATTCATGTTTAAGAACCATGAAGACCAACTATTCATAATAAATATACATATATTTATTCATGACTGTACGTTTTGCTTTTAATGGTTCTCAAAATATTTACGGTTGTTTGATTAATTTGGCCGACAAAGTGCATGTATATACGAACATATAGAGACAGAGGGGGGGCATGGTATGTATGTATATTTAGTTAAATTGGAGACAGATTGGTGGGCAAGTAGGGCAACCAGAAATGGCTGCATTCTTTTATATTTATCTTGATGGCCTTAAACACCAACCAGATTAGCACTCACTCTCATCCTCGACACCCCTATAGTCAGTCCACTGCCATTTTTCCAGAATTGGAATTCCCATCATCAACTTATTTAATTTATTGCAGAATGTACAACTTATATATATCAAGGTAATATATATAATAGTATATATACCATTTCATAATCTTGGTTCAATTATGGAAAGTTAATGATTAAACTTTTATCTTCATATATATATATATATATGGATGTGCATGCATTCATTTGGCTTATATAGGTGAAAGATCGTGTGAGAAGTTGAGTTAATATGAGAAGTGTGAGAAATTAATGTGAAACCCTCGATCATTTTTAATCTCAGGCCCCTCCTATGAACAGTACCAGAACCTAGCAAGTTGCTAGGTTTTGGTCTATGCATGGTCCTAACTCCTAACTAAGTTGCGTTTCTTTCCCGTTCAAAAGAAAAGTCGTATGAATCATATACCCTTGATACGGGGATTGATCTTGTGCATTTTATCTCGGTACATCTCATCCTAATGTACATTCAACGGTTGATAACCAGTTTCTCACGCTTCGTATGTTAACTCAACTTGTACGAGTTCAACTATTTATCGTCAATACCCTTTGATTCTTTTTACTCATATACCGAAGAGTTTGTTCTCGACTTTCATGTTCCATCAATTGTATGTGTTAGATTATAATTTTATTTAGTTCATCATTTTATTCTCTCTCTTCGATAAAGTGTCGACTTGTCGATCTGATTGATGGACAAAAAAGGAGCATTTTAATACAGTATATACGTCCTGCTCTTTCGGATAAAGGACATATACGTATACAATCCATTCCAAAAGATATACTGAATCAATTTGGTTTTGTCATGTGGTTATTCTTTTTAAGTGGATATTATAAGTCCATGATTCCAATTTGTGTGTGGGCATGGAATGGCAAGTACAACATCAGCTTCTATGGTAAAATGACCTTTCAAAGATGAACTTTATAATTCTTGGCAAACTTTATGAGACAAGATTGGTCCCATTAAAGAAAATTTCAAAAAGAAACAGTCACAAGCTTGTAAACACTCTGCTTGTACACCCATGCCACCCTACTGGACTTAGTCATGTCGTAGGCACCAGCTAGCCCGTTGAAATTGTATCTAACACTCTAAATGTTTCCTTCGAGTTAGCTTTTCTAAAAACTCCACTTCGTACATGTAATACCGACACAACCTTACAAACTAATGTACACGCCACGAAAACCAGTTGCAATAAAAAAATCCAGTTATCTAAGTCGACTGATTATAGACGCACCACAAGGCGTTTAATTAATTAATCAACCTTATGGTAATGTGAGGCGCGTTTTTAAGTCGTTAATTATGTTCTTAACTAAAAGATTTCTTGATGCTAGTGATTAACATGAATCTTTAGCTTCTATGGTAAAACTTTCTAGTTGTTCATTTTGAGCATTTGGTTTTTGTTGATTTCAATTCTAAGAATGGATTAGTATGCACATCATGGGTGTGATCCAATCCAAATGAGATCATATGTGATATTGTGAGGTCAATAAAGGTGTTGGTGTGTCTAGTGGAGCACAAGAATATCAATATTATATATATTTAATGCTGATCATGAGCTCAACAATATGGACCAAGTCAAGGGTTTTAATTGCTCAGTCAATACATGCTCCAAAAGCTTTCAAAAGCCAAAAAAAAGCATTAATTAAGCTCAAGTTATTATGCAAATAAAACTTGGAGAATACTTATCTAGCCTAGGGAATTAATTAGTTCATTTAGTAATTTTCATTATTTTACAAAATTTAGGAAAGGTGTATTTTAAAAGTATTTATGATAAATATTATTTATCATGAATATTTGTCACAAGACTTACAATAAATATCTTATCACGTTATTCCTTATAAATATGTAAAAAACATTGTTTTTCAATTCTTAAGTTGTTTATTATTAGTAAATGAACCTATGTATATCTAATTATATGAATAGAATCTATATATTTATATTGATCTTAATGTAATAGTATTGTCTAAAATAGAATTAAAAGGAACTTAGTAAAAAAGCATAAGTTAAAAATGGTATGGATATAGTTTTGACATATCTTTTTTTGTCGATGATTCCGTCAAAAATCCGTCTAAAATTATATTTTCAACCAAACTTTTACCGACAAATTTTTTTTTGTCTACCCTCGAAAATGCCGATTCTCGATAGAATTTTCCATCTAAAATACCCTTTTGCTTTGTAGTGTGCATGTTTTTATCATTCCTAAGGATATACATGCACATTAAATTATCTTTATAACAAAAATCATCCTCAAATTAGAAAAATAACATGATTATATGATCAAAAGAATCCGACTAACAAAAAGTTGATTAACATAAATCATTTCATGGGTTCATTACAAGACCCTTGATGTTAATCAAGATATCCTTTTTTTAATACAAATATCCATGAAGGATATTCTTTTTTCCCAGATTTCAACAAGATACGTGATAGAGTTTAGGGATTTATAAGAGAGAAATCAAAAGGTTCTGTTATACTAGGAGAGCTCTCAAAGTTTACACACACTAAAATGTTTAATCGACTCTCATAATTCAAAACCCTAACCTTAGAATCCTATTTATAGTAGGTACCCATTACATACAAAACCGAAGCCCATAAGACTATCAGTGGCGCTGCTTCTGAGCCCCCAAACCCACTCTGCCACATCAGCTTTACCATAAACCCACTATAAGCCGGCCCCACAAGCCCCACTCTGTTTAGTATCACAACCCACCAAACCGAATACCCAATACATACATATATATATATATATATATATTTAAAAAAAGTGTGTGAGATTGGGGGAAGCGGCTTGAGTGGTTTGTGGTTGCCGCTGAAAAAGCCGTCGAGCCAGCCCTCTGAAGAAGTAGTGCAACCCGCCATGAGCCCGCTGAAACCACAAGGGAAGCCCGTCGAGCCCCTTGTGGCGCTACGCATGGCCTAAGCTCATAATCATAATAAACCAAATCACAATTAGGCTTAAATTAATTTTATAAAACTTTTATTAATTAGAACAATTTAGTCCTAACAAAATATAACCTCAAAACCGATCTAGATTAAAATTCATTCTTTTGCATTAATTAAAAAATTAAATGAAAAGTCGAAAATAAAGTTGGTTATGGATAATATAATTTTGTAACCTAAAGAATTAATTAATTAATAAGAAATTAATTAAGTTAATAAAAAGATGCACATGAAGATCACATGAAATGGGAAGATCCGTGATTGAAGCAAAGGGTTGTGTATGTGATGACAATAGCCTCCCGACGTTCCTTAACAGTCTTTTTCTCTTTGATTTCCTATTTCTTCTATATCTATTCCATTCGATTGTGACATCCACTATATATATATATATATATAATTTAATTAAGTAAAAAAATGATTTTTTATTCGATCATATTTGATACTAGTATCGGAAACTTATAATAACGTCTTTACTTGATTGATTTAATTATAAGTTTTTGCCATAATACATGACAATGATTCTTTCAAGGAGTCGAGACTTTCGCATACACGTGAGTTTCGACAATTTGAGTTCTGTAAGTTTAATTTTTTTATAATTAGCTATCTACCGTAAGAAAACGGTTTGATTCGAAATTAAGGCCTTAAGATGTACTTATTTGTTTGCTTTAAGATGTACAAGCGATTTTACGTGTTATGTGGGAAAGAAGGTTTTCAATGTGCAAAGGTTTGTTGTCGTTAATAGTGAATAGACCTATCGGGCTCCCGACACGGGCATGAGACATCACTACATGGATCATGCTATTTCTCTTTTTCTTCTTTTTGTTTTTGAAAAAGTATAAAATAAGATATATTTGGATATTTACGTTTGATCAAATGGTTGGAAAATGCTCCTAATAATCTACATGTCTTGATTTGAAATCTTAATTAATAGATTGAGGTATAAATTACCAAAAAAATATTAATGAAATATAAAGATTTTACTTTTGTATGATTTTCGTTCCACTCTTAAAAGAAAAAAAAATAACATGAAATATGACAGGGGAAAAAAATTTCAGACCAATTCGTAGAATGATTTTGATCATGGGTCGCTAATACGGCCCCCAATGGGGACAAGTTAAGGATGTTTATTTTTTTTTTATAAGGTTCACCTGGGGTTGCCAGGCTACATCCTTGGTAATTTTTACCGAGGGCTAAAGCATGCTCCCCTGGGATTAATACTCAGTGGCCCCTGGTTGCTCACCCCCAAATTCGAACTTGGGTGGATTTTCCCCAACACCAAACCTTAACCAGTAGGCTGCCCCATTGGGGTTAAAGATGTTTATTTTGAGTAGGGGTGAGCATTGGTTAGGTTCGGGTCAGAAATTTCGAATATCCGAAATTTTCGGGTGGCACATATACAGAACTCAAATCCCGACCGAAGTATTCAGGTGCGTTCAGGTGGGGTGACATCGGGTCGGGTCGGATGAGACCCAAAATTTGACGGCTTTCAACCCTGTGAGGCAATGAGCTGTGAGCAGTAGCACTAGCACATACCAGAGACAGAGAGGCAGAGAGAAAGGCTGAGAGACAGAAAGAGAACGATTAAACTGGTTACACCGTTACAGTTAACTAATTAAAAGTGAGAGAGGACGATTAAACTGGTTACAGTTAACTAATTGAGAGTGAGAGAGGTCGATTACTCGATTGGAACTTACAAAGGAGTTGAGAGTGATGGTGTCTGGTCGGCGATGGTTGTTTGTGGAAAGTAAATGGCCGACAATATTAATGATGCAGCGACAGCGAGGAATCGAAGATGATAGTGAGGAGTGAGTGGTGCGCCAGTGAGAGTGGCCATTATCGCCGGTGGAGAGGTCGTCATCGTCGACGGTGGAGAATCAAGAGTGGTCCCGTGGTCGTCATTATCGAGAGGGAAGGGAGGGTCGGAGTCAGAGGGAGTCGTTTGTCTCTTTCGATGGTTTTCTTATTTAGGTTAGAATCCAATTTATATAAGTAACATAAATTCACATTTAGGGTTGTCGGGTTGGGGCGGGGTGGGATGCAGGCACCTAACATGATTTTACATTTAACACAATTTTCTTGGGTTTACGGATTTCCGTTTCCGGGTTTTTTCCTCCTTTTTCAAGTCGGTTCCGGTCGGGTGTTTCGGTTTGGGCGGCTTATGCTCACCCTAATTTTGAGCAAAGGTTCTAGCGGAACTAGAGATGGTTAAGCTGAGTTTGATTAGGTCTGGGATCGATTGGGGTCGATAGCGACTAGTTATGGCTCAATGATTCAAGATCAATTATGTTTAAATGAAATTACAAGGCATGGTTTGTAATATCCAGATTTTTGGATAAGCATAATTTAAGGTTTGCACGAAATCGGTGTTCGAGAGAAATAGGAGAATTTGGAATTTGGGCTCAAATTCTATATTTTATGGTCTAGTTGAATGGAGATTTCAACAAGGAGTTCAACGGTTTTTTCTGAAGCAAAACTGAAACGATTGGGTTATGACCAAAACGATGTTCACCATGAGTTTACCGCTAGTTTAACTCATGAAGAAGCTAATGCGGGTTAGAGGAAAAGTTCACTTAACTTTCATCGCAACTTTAAGTAGCGATGGCCGTTCGATTTACTAATATGAGAAATTTGGGATTTTCATTCATTTCTTCATATCTTCTTCAATGCTCCACCGATTTCATTAATTCTTTTTGCTACATTCTCGACTTCTCAAGCTCTTCAAGACTAGAGCAAAGTAAGTATTGGTGGATTCAAGAACTTTTGGTATAGGTAATCTCCTCACCTCTCTTAAGCTTTAAGCTAGGGTTCGTTGTGTTATTTATCTCCACTTCTTTTCTTCTTTCTTTATCCTAGATTTTGTGTTCCTTGAGTTGGATACAATGTTTTTGGAAGTTGTGGAGCTATGATTTAGAGTGTCAGCTGGTAGATCTAATGTCTTCTTCAAAGAAAGCTCGAAGTTTGGTGGAAACCTAGATTTAGCCTAAATTTAGGAATGTGAGTTCAAGTTGTTTTGTGAAAACTATGTACATGCCAAAATATGTATTTTAAAGTATTAATATGTTTTACTTAATTTTTGTCAAATGTGTTAGGTATTTGGTGAAATGTACACATTCAGTATTTTTGGGTTATCGTATCTAAATGCACATATCTAAGATCTTTGTGTATTTTGTTAAATAAATCATAAATATAGACCATTTTAATGGTTTAGCTCATAAATGGAAGTTATACTAGTATTAAGGCATTTGATGTATTTAATTTGAGAAAAATGCATATTATTATGTTATGGGACATTTTAGAATTATAAATTGTATATGTCCATTTGGAAAACGGTTATGCCAAGCAATGAGGGTTTTTGAGAATTTCATTTTGGAGTCATGTAATTTTGACTGTCTTGCATTTAGTCTATAGGCACGTAAGTCAGTCTTGTGTTTATGTTGAATCTGGAAGTGATGGCATTTGTGGCACATCTGGACCTCCGTTGCTAGTTGTGGTAATACCTTGGAGGTAGTCATAAGTGTGCCAGGTCTTTATGGGAAAGTGTCTAATTCGCAATGATTGGCGCTAAGGTCAACTATGCTAATTTGGTGAACTTGTTGAGACATTGTAGGAACACTTGCACTCGGAGGGTGGAATGTTATTTGACTAACGCTCTCAGAGTGGCACAATCATGTGTTCCCACCACTCTAAGAGGATACGGATCACCCTTGTTGTTATAAATGATTTAAAACAATAAGTTATTCTTGTTTACATATCCCGAGTTTGGTAAATGACCGTAATTCATGGTTTTAGTACAACGGACCCCCTCCATGTATCGAGATTACAAATAAAGGGTTATATCCATGTCTTTTTGGTATTAATCCTATATGTATTTCTTGTGAGTATAGAGTTTGGTCCCACTTTTGTGTGTTATTGCTATTTGAACGTTTTATCATGAAAATGGTAGATGTGAGAATTGTATTACTTTTCTTTCTAAAGGCATTTTATATTTGCAAATGTGATTAAATATTACTCTCTTTATTTTACAGTTTTATATAAATGGGTGAAAACTGTTTCAACTCAATAGGCGTTAAGCCTAACACTTTTTCTTATCGACATGTGCATTAGGTCCTTGTTGGGGTTTGGTACTAGCGACACCGTCACGAAATGAATACTAGTTAGAGACATCAGAAGAATCTAAGTTTTTCGATGATATCCTCCGCAATAGAGATAGTGACCATTATTGGGTTTTATTAACGTCTGAACCAGACTTAGTCTTGATAATGGACTTTGTTTGTATCTTGTTGATGTTAAAATCAAGATTTCTTAAGTTGAGGTAATTCAAGTGTTGATTTAAAGAAATTGATTTATCCTTATTCGAGGTATTGTAAAATAAATTTAATTTAGTCGCCTTTTCTAAATTTGATGGTATTACAATAGTTGGTCTTAGAGGGAATACGATATTAGGATCGGGACCGAGACCGATTATACATATGTCAGATTTTTTAAAGTGCGTTTTTAGAAATTATATACCAAACTTTTCAAGAGCTTTCCAAGATTTTTTAGAATTTTTTTTCAAAAGAAGTTCAAGTATTTCAAGATTTTTATAATTAAATGTATTATTTAAGGTACATTTTAATAGTAAATTTAGAAAATCGTAATTATGAAAACATGTATAATATTTTTGTATAAAAAATATTTAAAACATATTTGAATGGCCCAATTAGAGATTTCAAGGTGTATGTGAATGAACCAATTAAATATTTAAAATGTATTTCAATAAGATATTGTTAAAAAACGTCAAACATGTTAAAGGGAAAGCGAAGTAGAACAATAGTAAATAGAGAGAATAAAGTATGTAATTCTTATTAATCATAAACCCTTAAAATATGGAGTAGTTTACAACGAAAATGAAACATTCATTATGATAATTCTCAATACATAGAAAATATTCTCTCAATCACTTCCTTTTGATAATGACACATAATCCTACAACACTCCACTTGTGCCGAGTCAAAGGTGTGGTGGTGCACATTTGTTGGCTCGTTAAAACTTTACGCCAAAATAAAAACCAAGTGGGAAAAAAATAAAGATAGGACGAAGGAAATAGTACAACGCACCCGTTTCTTTGCAATATAGACTCTTTCTTTAGCCTAATAGTTTCTCTGATTTGTACATTAATCATGAGAGTTAGGAAAGCAATATGGTATATACATTGTTGCCTCACTAAAACCTTACACCAAGAAACAAAACCCAATGAAAAAAATAAAACCTTTTGTGAAATAAAGAGCACAACATAACGATATCATATGTATAGTAGACTCCACATTTTGTCTACTACCCACCCCCCTGATTCATGCGCTAATCAAGGGAGTTGTGGATACATTTGTATTTAAATACTTTCTGCATATTTCCCAAATATGGTTTTAGGTGATGATTTGCTAAAATGTCAAATCCTTCAGACATCTAACTTGATTTACTTGAATCTAGTAGAGAGTTTGTTATTGTTGATTTTATAACAACTTAAGCAGAACATGTTTTGTGTTTATCACCCTTATGTATCTTAATTTCATTTATTTGATACATGATACATTATTTTCATATATTAAGTAAAATGGTTGAAACCCAAAACTCCTCTAACATGTGTAATGATAATCCTTAATCATGTACACTCTTAAAAGGATAATATTGTTGGAGTAGTTTGAGGAGGTAGTTACATAAGGTTTGTTTAGTTTATTTTCAAGCATTACTCATGTTTCCTATGGTAATTAGTTATCCAATTTGGCCATAACCTTCATATGGTCAGACAAATATCTAATATTAGCAAATAATTACCAGTAGACTATTGTATTGGTCACTCACATTCTAAATAGGTATTGAAGTTCCATTATCAACCCCAACCCTCTTAGCTAAGAATTAGGATATATATATATATATAGAGGAAAGTTCAAATGTGAACCACTTTTTGGTTGTGAACGTGA
>LUCG01071923.1:0-10476 GCA_001633085.1 Carthamus tinctorius | reverse complement strand
ATATAGTGATGTGTGGAGGTATTAACATACTTGAATTTCTATTTGCAGATTTAACCCTTTCAGATGATGAAGTTAAAAATCTTGCTTTATATCGTATTAAGCAACTTCTTCTTCGTAATGGTAGTACCCTAAAAAACTTTGAAGGTATGCCTTTTCCCAATGATGAGTATATATTATCTTCAAGTAACAGATTGATTCATGACGAGGTTTCATATGATAAGGATGCGTTGAAGGTAGAATATGATAAACTTTTTGGTCGTTTGAATGATGAACAGAAATATGTTTATGAAACTATAATATATGCTGCTGAGAAAGATGAAGGAGGAGTATTTTTTTGTCTACGATTATGGTGGGACGGGGAAAACGTTTATATGGAGGACTTTATCTGCTGCATTGCGCTCAAAAGGTGAAATAGTTTTGAATGTAGCATCAAGTGGAATTGCATCTCTTTTACTCCTTGGTGGTAGAACTGCCCATTCTGGGTTTGTTATTCCAATAAACATCAACGAGGACTCATTATGTTCTATAAATCCTAACAACGACTTGGCAACTTTGTTAAAAAAACGAAATTGATCATATGGGATGAAGCGTCTATGATACATAAGCATTGTTTTGAGGCTTTAGACAGGACACTAAGAGATATTCTTCGTTCAAGTACACCGTGTAGCGAAGAAAAATTATTTGGAGGCAAGGTGGTTGTCTTTGGAGGTGATGTTCGACAAATTTTGCCTGTTATCCCTAAAGGCAGCAAACATGATATTGTTAACTCTTCATTGAATTCTTCATACATATAGGATCATTATACTGTACTGAAACTAACAACTAACATGAGGTTACAGGTGGGAGCCCAAAATGGTGATAGTGGTCAAACAAAACAGTTTGCTGATTGGATTTTCAAGATTGGGAATGGTACGCTTGGTGAACCAAATGATGGAGAAGCCATGATTGAAATTCCGAGTGAGCTATTGATAAATGAAACATGTGATCCTGTTTCTTCGATTATATCATTCACATATCCAAAAATACTTGATAACGTATTTGATTCCAGCTACTTTCAAGATAGAGCTATCTTGGCTCCAACCCACGAGGTGGTTGATACAATCAATGAACATATGCTTTTGATGATGCCAAGAGAGGAAACAGTTTACTTTAGTTCTGATAGCATATGTGAACCAGAAGAAACAACCACTTTTGATAGAAGTCTATTCTCTCTAGAATACCTCAACAACTTAAGATTTTCTTGTGTTCCAAACCACAGGCTTGCCTTGAAAGTTGGCGTTCCTATCATGTTACTACGAAATATAGATCAGGCAAATGGTTTATGTAATGGTACTAGATTGCAAGTGGAGAAACTTGGTAAACATGTTATTCAAGCAAAGATAATTACAGGTACTAATGTTGGCATGATAACTTTGATTCCAAGAATGAATTTGACTCTATCAAATAAGAGAATTCCTTTCAAGATTAAGAGAAAGCAGTTTCCCGTATGTGTTTGCTTTGCAATGACTATAAACAAAAGTCAAGGACAAAGTCTATCCCGTGTTGGATTATATTTGCCGCGTCCGGTCTTTACTCATGGTCAATTGTATGTTGTTGTTTCGAGAGTAAAAAGTAAAGAGGGATTGAAAATGGTGGTTTGTGACGCAAATGGTAAGACTATGAACATAACCACCAATGCAGTTTACAAGGAAGTCCTACAAAAAAATGTAGTGTATTGCTCTTTTGGTGGCCAAAATACTAATGTAATGATCTATATGCGTTATGATTTTACTATTTTGAGAATGGAGAACTCTTGTTTTATATGTGTTTATGGAATGGTTATATCACTCTTTTATGTGTATTTTGGATATTACGTTTGATGTGTGGTGAAATATTCGGAATTTTATAATGCAAAGGTCTATTCTTATTAGAAATTAAAACGATATGTTTAAATTACCCGTGTGTTACACGGGTCATTAACTAGTATTTAATAAAAGTAGTCTTATTTATATTTTGGGTTTACTTTTTCAAAATCTGTTAAATTATACTCAAAATATTATTGTATGTATTCACCAACAAAAAATTCTATTGTGTGTATCAAACATTATTTTTATATACGCAACTTTGGTGTCGAATCATCTCCTTACGTGTTGTCTTCTCGAACCTGCTTTTTCTTGGGTGGAAACCTTAGGTGGCTCCCATATCTCTCTGACCTAATTTCCCTCTGGACTACATTAAAACTCAGATATATTGATGATACTGATAAAAGAGGCTAAGGGTTGTATTAATAATAAAATGGGCAGCCGACATCCTCGCGACATGAGGCATAGGCTCGCGGCGCGAGCTAGGCAAATATGGCAGCTACGGATTTTCTCTGATTTTTGCTTCCAAATCTGACTTAAGGCCTTTCTTTGGGGCTAAGCAAAAAGTCTTGGAGGGCAAGACTTCCATATTTTCGTTATTCTTCCAAAAGTCTCGTTTTTGACACTTTTTGCCCTCTTTTTGATACTTTTTGTATTTCGGCCCCGAAATTACCTAAATTGTAAAACACACCATTTTAGCATTAATCACACACAAATTAGGTCAAAACAAGCATAAAAGTGGGGAAGTAACGTTCTAAAAACATGTATAATTTTGGCTATATCAATCCCGATAACTTTTAGATGATTAATCTATCACCTTAAAGTTTCCTTAAAATTAATAAACTATTAATTTTGTTGATAAAATATCAAACCGATATTTTATTCACAATATAAATAATAGATAACCATCTATTATTTATTCCTCTCTCTAATTAATTCCATATTGACATTCTTTAATTGTTTTAGTTGGGTGTGCAGCGGTGTGACCCATTAGTGTCTTCTAGCTCACGGAAATAGTAAACTATATTTACCGCCTTTTGCACATAAGCACTAACATGACCATAGTTGACTTTGGTTGACTCTTTGCCTAAGTTTAGGTCATTGTGAGTACTTTAATGCGTCATCTAGGTCGTTAAGCGAGGATTTTGCTTGGAATTTTACATGCAATTTAGGTGAGTTTTTAACGAGATTTCCCTTGGGATGTATGCATGTGTATTACAGTATTTTGGCATGATATTGCTTGAGAATATATGTGCTTACATATGTGAAGTTATGATGGTATGTATGTTTACGAGATGAAAGTTCCATGCTTCTATTTAATTGTTTTAAATAATGTGATGCATGCTATGTCTTAGGAAAATGTTACCTACACCAGTAGAGTATCGCACGACCTAGAAATGTGTAATAACCCAGATTCCCTTGGCCCTATTACATGAAGAATAAGAGAAAAGAAAGGAAATTGGGCTTGGCCCATAGATCAAATAAAGAGAAAGGTGGGCTCCATCTCATATTTAGAAGAAGAGGGAGTTAATTCTTACCATTTAGGGTAAAGTTTTCAATCTGTATGTGTGTGTGTGTGAAGCCGTAAGCGAGAACAGGTGGAGAAAGGAAGAAGAATAAGAAGGGGCTATTGATTTGAAGCTTGGTTCTTCATTAAAGGCTTCAAACCTAGTAAGAAATCCTTATCTGATGATTGTTTGTGTTCTTATCCAAGAATTTGAGTGTGGATTTCGAACCCAATACTTTGGTTGAGGGTTTATAAGAAGTATGTGAGTTTAATTGTAATGGTTTTGGATTAATCAATTAATGGATTGACCATCAGAGTGATTTAGGATTAGGAGGATTGGTTTTGGTTATTTGTTGATTGATTTTATCTGATTAAGGCTCCAAATCGGGTTGGTCAGTAACTGGTTTTAAGAAATCTCTAAATCGGGTTGGTCAGTAACTGGTTTTAAGAAATCTCTGGTGTTTGACTCGAATTTCCAGAGTTTCCCGACTCGGACTTTCGGAGTTTTCCGCTTTCGATTTGGTACTTTCCCCGATTCGGACTTCCAGATGTCCGACTCGGATAACGGTAATCCGAGTCAGACTACGGTTATCCGACTCGGACTCCGGTTATCCGACTCAGATTTTATAGGTTGGGGTGTTTAAATTAAAAAAGGTGGATTCAGGAAGTTAGGATCGAGTTAATGGTACCTCTTACCTTGTAGGTGTGCCATCGAGAAGTTCAGTAGTAGTTAAGGATCCGCAATCAGGTGAGTTTCTCTCACTTTGACAGATACTTTTGAAATGAAAACCTGTTTTATATCAATTCTCATTTATGATTTTGTATTACTAAAAGGTATATTTTGAACTTGCATAATCATCTACATTTGCATGGTATGTAAGTTGGATGGGGTGGGGCATGTACTGGCCAATCGGGGAGGTGTGACCCCAGATCAGGCAGGTGTGAGCCCACACGTTGCCACAAGTGTGCGTGGGAAATAGCGCGGTGAGAGCCAGTATATGTGTTGCGAGTGTGAGCATAAGGCATTTATTTAATTGATTATTTTAAATGCTTTATTTATGAACTGCGAGACTTTGAAGGAAAGAAACTGATGTTGCTTTTGAGGGAACTCACTAGACCTTTGGTCTAACCCTCGTTTTCAAAACTAAACTCTTTTTTCAGGTAGACAAGGCGCAGATAAGGGTAAGGGCAAGGCTTGAAGCCTAATAGTAAAGTGGAAGCTAGCAGACGTCCCATAGCCATTAGTACCTTTATTCTCAGTTGCTAGTTATTATGTTTTTTTATTGGATGACGTTATGGGTTTAACCCAAAATTTTTGTAATCCGTATTTTTGGAAGTTTTGAATATTTATGATAAACTATGAACTCACTTAGCTTTTTAGCTAACTACTAACATACATCTCATGAACTGGTGGTACGAGTTTAGATAAAGGGAAGATCAAGGCGTAGATAGGCCTTTTTTATGTTTAGATTTTCGGTTGTAATGTTGGATTTGCTATGACTTGATGTTTTTACATGTGGTCCGGTATGGGATGGACTCACGTTTGTGTTTTATGTTTGAGAAATTTTTAAGTTAAGACTTCTGCTATGTGATGTGTCCTCACGTCACCATGGCACTTGGTGTGTTAGAAGTGGTTAGAATTGAGAAGCAGTAACATTACCCTATCATGGTTAGGGGTTACATATTATGTATTGAGGTGTATCACAGTGTAAAATAGTGAGGCTTCAACATCCTATGAAACACTACAAATTTAGTGACATACATAATTTATTGTAAACACTTTTGCGGATGATATCGTCATTAGGAGTATGATGCATACTCGATGCATGTTTTCTAGTGTTAGCAACGTGAAAGACCAGGTTGCTGGTTGCAAGAAAGGTCAGAAGGTCGACTTAACCACTATGCATCGTTATCAACATTATGTTCAATGACGATTTCAATTATTTTGTTGTTCCAATTAATATTGTTTGTCATTTTGTTAGGAACAAGTCATACCTAACACGAACTGGTTTTGAATCATTCAAATTCATTTTAGAATTCATTTCAGTTTTAGTTTCGTTTTTAAAGACTTTAATGTATGCTAAAAGGGGTCCATAATAGAGGTTATTCTTAAGGTTCTTCATGAAGTTATTCCAAGAATCTCCATTGTGGGACAAATGTTCTTGTCTAGTTACAGGTTTTTATTGGAACCTAGACGCTTGAAAAAAACTCAGGTTCTTGTATATGCTTTCATTTNGATAAAAAATTATTATAAAATAATAAAATGATTTTTTGTTTTGTTTTGTTTTTTTTGTTTCTTATAAACTCTTATACAATTAAGTCGTTTTAATAAGTTTGTTTTTTTAATTATTTCGTTAATTTATTATGTTTAGCTTATTTTTAAATATTTTATATATGTAAATTAAAATTAATTGATGAATCAAATTAATAATTATAAAATATCTTTTCTAATTTTGAAAAAGTATATCAAATTGTTATATATAGGTGAAATCATATGATTCATTCATCATACCTTAAAAAAATAGAAAAGGACATTGAGAATCAAGAAAACCCTCAAATGTTCCCAAATAGAAAATGACACTGAGAATCAAAACCGACGATTTTTTCTAATTTTTTTCTACATTCCACCAAATCTTCCAAATTTACTCAATCTCCAATTTTTAATCATCGTCCTCGATATTGGTCGGATATACTTTGGTACGACAAACAATTATTTTTTGAATCAATTTCAACAATCCTTTTTCATGTCTTCTGATGAAGTACGAAGTACTTAGTATTGACGTCTCAAAAAATGATGAAAATCTTATATCACCATAGAGATGGCCAAATAAGCCCGGTCCGACCGGTTACAGACGGTTAACAGAGCTCGGGACTGAAACCAAGCCCGGTTATTGAAAGCCTGTCGAAGCCTGATTAAGGCTCGCCAGGCCTGGCCCAGTTACAGATTCGAACAAAAACCAAGGTTAGGTAGTAAGTTGAATCGACAATGATATAACATAGCAAAAATATGACAAACAATGTTTTTAAAAATATTCCATCATCATAGATGCTCTAATTGATTTTATATAATATGTATTAATAAAATAAGACAATATTAAGGTTCTGGAAGGCATATTAGCAAGTAGTAAGTGGGGAGTCAACATCGATAGTGTAACGGTCATTTGAGGATTAATTAATTAACCCGGTGGCATTATTGCATGGTTTTGAAAACCGGACCGGACCGGCCGGTCCGACCGGTTCAACCGGGAACCGGCAGGGAAACTGGTTCAATATAACCGGTCAAACCGCTGGGCATTGGACCAGTGAGAACCGTTTGAACCGGAAGGTTGAACCGTTAAACCGAACCGTTTTAAACCGCTTTAAACCGTTTTTTTTTCTTTTTTTTTCATCTACTTCCCAAATGCAAGGTTAGTATTTTCATAAATATAGTTATATGACGTACTTTTGATATATTCATATGCTATATTTTTGTTTCATCTTTCTATATTTGGTATTCTAGCAAATGAAAACAATGATGAAGATGACATACTTCCTAAATATTGTATTTAAGTATTTTTTATGTTGGAAGTGTTTCCAAACATATCTACATTTTTTTTAAATAATTTTGAGGTCGACCGGTTCTTTCAAACGGTCTAACCGGTCTGACCGGTTGAACCAGTGAACCCGTAGGACAACCGGTTTGACGACCGGTCCGGTTTTCAAAACATTGCATTATTGTATATATATACCGTCCTTAAAACAAATAATTAATTAAGGTTTATAATTAATTAACACGCCACATAGAAAAATAATAACTAGAGGAGGACCACTAAAAGCAAATGGTAAAGACAACTTTTGAATATTTAGAATTTTTTATATTTTTATATATAAGAAAGAAAATCCAACACAGGAGACAAAATATTGTTATTCTCTTAGGTGGATGATTCGTCGTCATACTCTTATTAATTTTTAATTTGTTTTTAAATCTTATTTTTTAATTTTAATTTAATAAGACAAATCAATTATTTTGCAAGAAGACGAGAAAAATCAAAATCTTTACACTTCTTCGGGTGTGATCATAAATGATATAAAAAGTTCTCGCATTTTCGTAAAATATTTCGGTGGTGTTTGTTTACCTCTTTAACAGTTTCATCAAGAGGTAACATCTGAATAGTTAAGAGGTGAATCTTATTTGGTAAAAAAAAATAGGTTGCCTTTTAATGTTTCCAAATCCATCTGAATGATTAAGTATTCTGAATGTCTCTTAACCATTCAGAGTCCTGATTTCATACCCATCAATGACCAAACCAACATATTTCAGTTTACACCATATCACAAGAGCCTCTTAATCATTCTGACCACTTAATCATCCGACACCAAACCATTCAGCAACTGCGAAACAGCGTATTGTTGTAAACCTGCCCCTAAATATCATACTAAATGGCAGACTTTTACTAATGGAATTTCTCTAGAAAATGTCGCTAAATGAGTGATTTGTCAAAAAGCCGTCACAAAAATTGGTGAGTAGATTGTTAGTGGGAAAACTCAAAACGATTAATACGTACCCTTCTTGACAATTTATGAATGATTTATAATAAAAAAACATCATAATCTATAAAAACAACTGGTATTTATGAATGATCCATCCATAGTCACCAATAGAAATTTGTTTGAGTAATTTTCGATGTTTTTCAAGTTTTCCATGTTTAGAAATGTGAAAATTTAGAGAATTTGTTCACACTAATNTAGAGATTTGATAAAAAATTGTAACGCCAAATATATTCACGCTTTATTATAATTTTCCACACTTAAAAAGGCGCGGATAATAAACCACTTTCTTGTATGTAATCTTTATATATGAGGTCCTGGGTTTGAACCTAGGCACCGCTCCTCTGCCAATGAAATGCATATCCTTTTCTTTGTTTTGTTACAATTCTGATTTATGAGTTGCAACAACCATTCTTGAAGAACATATACCCCGCGGATATATTCAATCACTAAAAAGTAAAACCGTCAAAGTGTCAAATGCGAGGCGATTGTTTCAAGCTCGATGTACGTTTTAATATAAATCAAAATAAGAATTAATTATAAAATGTATAAGCTGAGTTAAAAATAACTAACAAAACGGTCTTTTATAATACCAAAAGGGTTTTTTCGTAACTTAAAAAGGCACACATCAAATTAAAGTGTATGAACCTTTAGACTTTCGAAAAGGAATATATAACGGTCCATTTTAGAGGGGAAAAAAACAAGACCCATAATATGAACCATAAAAGAATATTCGAAAAACAGGTCAAACTTTAAAATTAAAAAAGTCAAAAGTCAAATAATTCAGAAAACAACTCTACAAAATGAGGAAAACAAATCCGATGATGGTTAATACGTTAGATGTCTCTATGTAATCTTTGATCACTCGGAACAAACACCAGAAGCTGCGCGCCCCGCTACGATCTACCTTGCTGATAGTAACTTGACGTGGTAGTCGTTATGGCAGCATTGTTGTTGCCGCCGGCCTCCCTCTGACCACCACCACCACCGCCAACACTAGGGCCATGGGCGGAGCTAACACTAGCCCAATGTTAGCACCAGCCTACCCTCAAATTTTAATATCAAAATTGTTATATGGTTCAACATCCAATTAAATATTGCTTCCATTTAAAGGCCCATTGTCAATCTCTTAGATTCTCATATGCTCAAAAGTCAAAACCAAAAGCCTACTCCTTATCTAACAGAAATTGGATTTTTAATTTTTTCACTTTAGCTATATTATATTTGTTTTGTATAATAGTGGAGGGATTTTGATTGTTACTTCGGCTATTTGTTTAATTCATTGCATTCGAGTAAAATGAAATTTCTAGTGATAAAGTGGGTGTGGATATTTTTCAGTTTGGTTTAATAATCATAAATTAGTCTTTAATCAATGCCTCGTCTAAATGCGTTTCCAAAAAGTATGTTGAGTTCATTTGATTTTCTAAGAGTAGTTATCATCGATTGTTCAACTTTTGATTTTCTTAGCTATTTTTATGCCAACTATATATAAATGGTTTTTCTTGAATTTGTACCACAACTTTTGATTTTCAGAAACAAGTAAAATAATTCAAAATGTTAAAACTACACACACATGAGAACTAATTGAGGAGAAAATATGTACCCAAAAAGTATGAGCATAAAATGCAAAGTCTTAAAGCCTAATCCCCGGTGTGCCCTTTTGAACAAGAATATGTTCCATTGCTACCTGAAAATTATAAAGCTATGCGTTCTTTATCTTTCATTTCCTGTTGCAAGTTGCAACAAGCAAGAATTTTGATCCCCACAGGCTGCTAGTTCGAATCTACTCAGAACCACCCAAGATTTTCTTGATTGTTATCTTCACGACCCTATGAGATTCGTCGAGGTGCGTGAAAGCTGGCTCAAACATCCACGGTTACCAATAAAAAGATTGAAGAGCCTAAGCAGTGCTTCAAATAAAAGGCAAAAAGAAGTTATGAAACTTAAGATAAAAGAGAAAGTATCTCCAAGGTAGCTCATAATCCATCTCTCTAATTTGCTCTATCCAAAAAATTTCTATAATTAAACAAACAAATATTGCCTACCACAAGATTTTCATCAATTTGGGATAAAAATTACAACTTGCAATTTTCTTGAAGAATTGAGATGAAGGAGACTTTTGAAATTAAAAGGAGAAAACAGAGTCTACAATTAAATATCATGAGCAACTGAGAGAGTGTTATCAAATGGGTGACAAAGTAATGTTATTTATAAAAGAAATGAAGTAAATGATATACTAAAAAAGAAACCATACTTGAAATTTATCATGAACGGAAGTAGCGACCTAGTAAATCTCACTTAGAGGGGTCAGTGCAGTAAAGTATGTAGGCCTGATCACGCTGATCTCTATCCTGAAAAAGTAAACAATTGTTTCAATGAACAATTGGACTGATTTTTTTCAATCATTATAACAAAGTTTCAAAATTTTCTAGTTTAGCATAACAAATGACATGTCAAGTTTATCGTCTATCATAAACATTTTATAAACCTATCATAAAGTGGTATCCAGGCTATAAAACGTTACACAACTAGCATAGTACCAAGTCCAAATAAAAATAGGCACAATACAAAGATATAATTAAAACTTTGTTACATCTATTG